>PVIJ01006219.1:0-94670 GCA_004024925.1 Scalopus aquaticus | reverse complement strand
AATACACAAATAAACAGGATAAGAAATGAAAGAGGTGAAATTACAACGGACACAGCAGAAAACAAAAGAATAATCAGAGACTATTATAAACACCTATATGGAAACAAGTTCAACAACTTAGAGGATATGGATAAATTCCTGAAACTACACAGCCACCCAAAAATAGGTAAAGAAGATATAGAACACCTAAACAGGCCAATCTCAACCTACGAAATTGAAGCAGTAATCAAAACCCTCCCCAAAAACAAAAGCCCAGGACCAGATGGTTTCATAAACGAATTCTACCAAACGTTCAAAAATGAACTAATCCCTATATTACACAAACTCTTTCAAAAAATTTATGAAACCAAATTTTATGGTACTTGACTTCAAATATCGAAATCATGCTACCTATTACTTGACTACCTGCCATTTCCTGGACCCTGTCAGAACTTGCAGATCTTTCCCTTAAGTATTTAACTCCCTGATTCCCACCAATTATCCTTCCACATTCCTCTTTAGCCCTTGGAGAACTCCAGAGCAGTATTCTTTCACTTCCTTACTATGCACTACCAAATACACACACACACACATCCTGTTCTCTTATCTTTTCTGCCTTCCTTGCCCAGAAGGTTCTTTATCCAAGCTGGAGAAATTCTTGAAGAAAATAACATAATCAAGCTAAGTGATTTCTGTGGTTTTATCTTTTTTGTGGGGGGGAGAAGGAAATTATTTTGTTTTTGCTTTGGCTTTTGTTTTGAGATGAAGGCTGCAGTGTCAAAGTTTTAGGGAAGGTTGATGGTTCCAAGTTCAATTTAAAATTTTTTCACGTGTGTCATTTAAAATTCAAGTAATATGAAAGAGTATAGAGGACAAACTGTCTCCTTCCCACTGAGAAGGAGTGGTCCCCCAGCTCACTCCCCAAGGACAACTGGTATTTTAATTTTTCATTGTCTCATTCATGAAATCATATGATATTCATCAAGATAGGCTGTATTATACTGTGGTAGCAGAGTTCCACCAAAAATCTCAGTGGCTAAATACAAGAGAGAATTTGATTCTGCATCAAGCCACATGTTTAAGCTGCTTCACCTGGTCATACAGCTCTTTCAGCATGTGGTTTCCAGGGAAGAGAGAGCTGGAAGGTTGCACAGGAGCTTGTTCTCGCCTACTTGCACCCACACTGGCCAGGGTTAATCACATGGCCCATTTAACCACAGGGTAATCGGCTGTGTGCCGAAGATGCAGAGGAGAGCCAGCTATTGGTAAACACTGATCATCTCCATCACATAAATACTTACATGTGCATTTTACATAAATGAGAGCATATGAGACATATTTCTTTCTACTTTGTTCCCCTTTATTCTCTTTACAGCATATGTGGCATATCAAGTTCCCTCTGTGGCCATACTGTAATTTATTTATAAATGGCCATGTATTTAATTGATCTTTACTTACTGTGAACAGTAGTTTTAATAATTATCCTGCATTGGCATGCATTAAGATCTTAGGGTATGCAAGGCATTGTTCAGGAACTATCACATGCTTTAACTTATTTAATACTCTTAGGAACCCTATGTACGGACGTAACAGTTTTCAGGTACCTCATTTAAAGTGCCAGAACCTGGTGAGGAGTATATCTACTTCATATCGGTATTTGCACCTACTAGCACAAATTTCTGTGGAATAAATTCCTGTAAGTGAAATTTGTGGGTTATATCATGTTTACATTTTGAGTTCTGTCAGATATTTCCAGACATGCTAGATTCCTTTTGTACATTCTTGCAAATCTGCTCCATGGCAAGTTGTTCCATGCAAGCTTCTAGAAGATTCATGCGGATGTAACCACCTATCCTTGACATGCTCAGCAGGCATGCTTGGGAAATGAAGAAGCACAAAAACATTTAATGCCGATGGAGCTACCCTTGACCAATGGAAACCAATTGATAAATTATTCTCTCTTTTTCTAAAGTGGAAACTTTTGAGAGGCACTTCCTAGGGGTCCTCAGAAGATTTCACAGAACTGAGCAGCAAGCTTCCAAAGCAGCAACCAATCAAGCAGCAGGTCTTTGCACTGGCTTTCCTTCCTCTTTCACTCTACTGTCCTTAACTTGCACTCCCTGAGATCTCATGACCCTTCAACAACACAGATCTGAACTAGCAGATACACTTACACTGGGATTTTTCCCTTCCGTATTCATGAGTGTGTCACATTCATGACTCAACCAACATTCACAGCTTCTCTAAAAGTCGCATAGTAAGTAGAAGAACCAGGATGTGAATCTGTCTCTGTCTCCTGCCAGAGCTCATGTTCTGTCTTCTGTATATGCTGACTTCTTACCCCAAACCATCATGATATCAGTCAATGTTCTTTTTTTTTAATTAACACCAATAAAGAAGCAAATGAAGTTTGATCTTAATACTTCTCTAGGTTATAGCATGAGGAAGAAAGTGGTGCCTGACAGTATTAGCAAAAATCTATCTGCATGTTTAATTGAATTCACCGAAAGTTTCTTTTCTCTGGAACTCCATTTTCTGACTTATGCTTTCCTGTACATAAGATGGTATGGGAAACACTTGAAATTCTGATTTACCAACCTTCACATTGGATTCTGCATCTTTTAAGATTGGGACCTGAGGCTGCTACTTGATTTTATATTCCTCTATCATTACTAGTTTACCTTTCCACTGTTTTAGTTGAGTGAAAGAAATGAACTAGGTAAAACAAAAGTAACGTCTTCCTTGACTCTCAATGTGGTTATGATAAACCCACGATAATTTGAAAATATCATAAGTCAAAAAAATCTAGCAACACAATACACTGTGGAGTATTGATCACTAACTCTCCAGATCACTTGGCTGACTGAGAACCACAACCCAGGATCACGTAAAAGTATGTGCCACATATACGCTAGTTCTGGAAAAGGTCAAATTCAAATTCAAAATAGGGTTACCCACTGAGAGCTTATCACTCGCACACCATTACAAAGTCAAAAAATCTAAGTCAAATCATTCTAAATGAGAGACCTATATTTAAATAGTGGGTCAGATTTTTGCCTGTACAGTCCAGTCTGTGAAACTGTAGAGGGATTTTTTTTTAAGTTATATTAACTGAAGTCAAGTGGCCATTGTCTTTTTAATTACTGATTTATTATATTAAGTCTCTTGGTCCAAAAGGACTATGTAACTTCCAAACATGCATTTCATCATCCTATAGAGCAATTTACTTAGGGAGATATTCTTGGATAATTTTACACATAATTTATTACCTGCTTGAGACAAGTTCTTGGTTTTGTCTTTGCAATGCCAAACATCTGGATAAAAAGTAGTATATTTAGACACAATCAAGAGACAAACACAGGAATAAAAATTTGCAAATCTAAATAGAATTCTGCTCTGTTTCTGAATAGATCAGAACAATATGACAAAAGATTAACATCCAGAATATATAAATAACTCCAGCAAATCAACAGCAAAAAAAGCAAACAGCCCTATACAAAAATGCACAAAGAATTTAGCCATTTCTCCAAAGAAGACATACAAATGGCCAATAATACATGAAAAGATATTAAACATTAGTAATCATTAGGTATATTCAAATTAAAGCCACAATGAGAATTCACTCACACCCACTGGCATGGTTATTATTGAAAAAATGGAAAATAACAAACGTTGGAAAGGATGTGGAGAAAAAGGAACCCTTTGTACTGCTGGTATGAGTATAAAATGGTGCAGTCATTGTAGGAAACATTATAGTTCCTGACAAAATTAAGCATAGAATTACCATATGATCCAATAATTCCATTCCCAGCTATAAAAACAAAAAAAATTTAAAGCAGGGACTCAGATATTTGTACACTTTTTTTTGGTACCCATTTACAATAGCAAAAAGGTTCAAACAACCTAAATGTACATCAATAGATGAATGGATAAATAAAATTAAATATATAATTGTCATAGAGACAGAAAGAATAAATAGAGGTTATCAGGGAAATGGGGAGTTATTATTTTAATGGACCTAATGTTTCTGTTTGGGATGATGGAAAAGTTCTGGAAGTGGATAGTAGTGATGACTGCACAATGCTGTGAATGTACTTAACAA
Organism: Scalopus aquaticus; assembly: GCA_004024925.1. Classification (NCBI taxonomy): domain Eukaryota; kingdom Metazoa; phylum Chordata; class Mammalia; order Eulipotyphla; family Talpidae; genus Scalopus; species Scalopus aquaticus. Next base: position 90,589 of record PVIJ01006219.1, on the reverse strand, counting down.
CTGAATTGTACATTTCAAAATCGTTAAAATGGGGACTTACATGTTACATATATTTTACCACCTTAAAAATATGCAAAAAGGTATATCTAGATAAAAATTACAAGGTACTAATACTTTACTTATTATCAAGGATACAATTAGATTCAAAATTAGACAAAGGATAGACAATTTACTAAGGTTTTCTATTTTTGTTTACTTTGAGTGGCACAGTCTTCTAGAATACCAGTTAGAATAAAGGTTAAAAAAATTCCACTTACCTTGATTTATCTTTTTATATGAACACAATCCATATTATTAAAATAATTGTATAATTAAAGTAGTAAGCGATAGCGATATTATTCACTGAACTAGTATGCATTTTATTACTCACTAATCCAGCTATTGAAATTATACATATCAGGTAAATATGAATTTTACCATTTTTGCTCCTTTTAGAGCATAAGCAGTGTACCAAGAAATTTCCATACATATTTAGTTCTCTTTTGTATTCGTATGAGACTTCGTAAATCCTCAGTCTAAGTGCATCGTTATAATTCCCAGAAATCCCCTTAGAGATTAATAAAAATGATAAACTAGCTATTGATGTTATTTTTCTTTTGTGTAATTCCATAGGAAATTTCAAAGATAAAACTCTGCCACATAACCCATAGTAGTTGAAAATATCGAAATGCACTCGTAAATTGGTGCGACGGATGAGTAACTAAAGTAGAAGAATTGATAAACAATATAAAAAACATGTTTTGTTTTTATTACTAAACTGAAATATTCACAGTGACACAATCATTGCTTTTGCAATATATGAAAGCTAGTATTTCTATGCTTAGAATTAGTAATTTAGTTTTTGAAATATTGATTATTCTTTCCCCTGAGATCATATAAACCATTTTAATCTACTTATTTGGCTAATATTTCATTAAGGTAATACTTATTTCTTGCACAATTATAACTCAAATAAATCACTTTTTACCATGTTGCTTTGTCATCTTATTCCATGCAATTTTATTTTAAGACTGGTGTTGTTTTTTCCATAATTGTGCTACCTTGTCTTTTTGATTCCACTTCTTTACGAAAAATACACAGAATACAAGATGAAAGTGTTTTAAAAGGATTTTCTAAACAATAACTTAAAAGTAAAACACACTCTACCTCACACCATGCACAAAAGTGAACTCAAAATGGATAAAAGACCTGGATATAAGACCGGAGACAATAAAATTTATAGAAGAAAATATAGGCAAAACTCTACATGACATACATCTCAGCAAAATCTTTAAAGACACATCCCCCAAAGCGAAGGAAGTGAAGGACAAAATAAACAACTGGGATTACACAAAAACAAAAAGCTTCTGTACAGCAAAAGAGACATTAACCAAAACTAACAGACATCCTACTAACTGGAGAAGCTCTTTGCACACAACAACCTGATAAAGGTCTGATAACAAAAATCTACAAGGAGCTCACACTACTCAACAAAAATAAAATCAACAATCCAGTCAAAAAAATGGGCAGAAGAAGCAAAAAACACTTCTCCAAAGAAGAGAAGCAAATGGCCAACAGGTCCATGAAAATATGTTCATCATCACTCATAATCAGGGAAATGCAGGTCAAAACCTCTTTGAGATACCACCTCACACCAGTGAGAATGGCGCACATTAAAAATACAGGCAACAACAAATGCTGGCGAGGATGTGGAGAAAAAGGAACTCTTCTACACTGCTGATGGGATTGCAAACTAGTCCAACCACTATGGAAAGCAGTATGGCGATTCCTCAAACTGCTAAAGATGGAGCTCCCATACAACCCAGCAATACCACTCGTGGGAATCTACCCAAAGGACACAGAAACAATAATCCAAAAGGATGCATGCACCCATATGTTCATTGCAGCACTATTTACAATAGCTAAGGTATGGAAACAACCGAGATGCCCAGAAATAGATGACTGGATCAAGAAGATGTGGGACATATAAACTACGAAATACTATTCAGCATTCAAAAATGATAAACACATGCAATTCGCTGCAACATGGATGGAACTAGAAGGAATCATGCTCAGTGAAGCAACAGAAGGAAAGAGAAAAATATCGAATGGTTTCACTAATAACAGGGATAAAGGGGAACCAAATATGAGAGAGACACCCAGAGAGGGAGGGAGAGCACAAGAGCTCAAAATGGGGTAGAAAAGGGCACAAGGGACCATGGTGATGGATCACGGGTGAACTGGTGGTGAGTTATCCAAGGAGAAAACAAAATGTAAAAGTTACAAATAACAATTAAAAAAAAAAAGAAAAACATACTGACTGATGCCCACGGACTCTGAACGCTATAGACTAAGAATCCTGGGGACTTCTACTTCTACAGTTGAACTTTCAGCTAACCAACAGTCAGTTGTTTATTCCAAATATGTAGATTCCAGTTGTATCAGGTATTAGAATTACATAATTTAATTAAATATTTTGTAAAATTAGAAACATAAGTGCAAAGAATTAAGTTTTGAGTCTATGTAAACTAAGTCAAATGCTTTAAAAGGTTTTAAAAGTGAGGTGATGAAAAATACTATCAAATTACATGCAGATGAGGCAATTGTAAAAAAAATTCTTTTTAACCAAAAAAATTAAAAAAGATTCTGTACTCAGACTACTTTGATATCTTCACATCTATCTTCATATTAAAGGATTAGAAATTGTAATGGAAATCATAAAATTGAAGATAACTCAATGAGAATGTGATCTATGTAAAAAATCTTTTGAAATTTCCAATCAGGGACCAAAACTCGAAGGAAAGGATGTGTCTCCATCAAACATTTGATGAACAAATACATATGATACAAGCTTTAATTTTAATATATTATATATTTTTTGGATTATCTTCCCCTTCAAACACTGATTAACCAGCTAACAGCCAGGAACAAATGCGTAACAAGGAGTGTTCCCACTGCTGACTACAGTCTAGAAAGGCTCTCTCTCAGTGGTGTCTTAATATTCCTAAAATATGTCATAAAAGTTGAAATTTTAATAGAGCTAGTTTTATGTTATTTGATAGAAAAGTCACATAATAGTGTGGTAAAGTACAGAATAATAATGCCTACTCTGAATACGTTGCACTTATAATAATGTTGGTATAGGCTGATACGGTTTAAGAAATAAATTACAATTTTCATTCCTTTTAATTTAAATTTCCATTTTAAAAATAGAATGAGTTAATTTTTGTTCTCTTGTTTGTTTTGTTCTAGTGTGGAGCTGTTGTTTTAGTAAAAGATGGAGGCAGGAGCTACCACACATGTTGACCTCAACTACACCACACAGTGCTGGTAACCAAAACCAGTATAGTTTTAGAACAGAAGGAGAAATGTAGGCCAATGGAATATAATTAAGAGCCCAGAAACCATCCACACAAATATGGACAGTTAATCTTTGACAAAGGAGACATGACCATACAATGGAGAAGGGAAAAGCTCCTTAACAAATGGTACTGAGAAATTTGAACAGCCACTGGACACAACTCCAATGGCAAGGGAAACAAAAGAAAAGACAGATGGGACTCCCTTAAGCTGAAAAGCCTTTGTACCTCAAATGAAAAAAAGCACAAAAACAGAAAAGGCAACCTACAGACTGGGTAAAGATATTTGCACCTCACTTGTCAGACAAAGGGTCAATTTCCAAACTATCCAAGAAACTCATAAAACTCAACAACAACAAAACAACGCACTTGAAAAATGGGTAAATGACTGTAGTGCCAGCAAGGCGCAGAGCAGATCCTCTATGATCCAGGCAAGCGGGTAAAGGAGTTCTGGAGCCCGTGTGGCTTTTGCAGACTTTTAATGATCTTTCTGCACCATGTGTAGTGCGGCAACCAGGTGCAGGGCAGGCAGGGAGGCTGGCCCCTAGCCCCCTGACTAATCTTCACTCTTTCTGGGCTCTCTAGCATTCTCTCATGGTCTCTCCACTGGTCTTTACTATTCTCCACCGCACAGGCCTCTGCCTCCTGGTTCTCTGCCACCACGCCCTTATATGCTCAGTCTCTTGGCTCAGGTGTACCCACTTCCGCACGCCCAAGCCACACTGCAGGTGCTGTTATCAGGCATGCATGTAAGACCACAGGTGTCAATCACTGATGCTAAGGGGGGAGGGGGTGGAGAACCTGACAGCTTCCATTTACCCTACAATGACCTACATAGACAGTTCTCCAAAGAAGACATTCAAATGACTTACAGACACCTGGAAAAAATGTTCAGCATGACTTGTAAGAAATGTGCAAATCAAAACCACAATGATATCACTTCATCCCATGTAATTGACCAATGTCAAAAAGATGGGAAATTTGTGTGAAAATTCTGGTGAAAATATGGAGATAAAGGAAGAATCATTCACTGATGGTGGGACTGCAATGTGGCAGCGTCTATAAGGAAAATGATGTGGAGATTCCTGAAAAAAACTGGAACTGGAAATACCATATGATCCAACAATACCACTACTAGGTATTTACCCAAAGTATATGAAACATTAATACTAAAGTATTTTTGCCAGAGTAGCATTCATTATTCACAATAGCAAAGACATAGAACCAACCTAAATTCCCAAGAACAAATGAGAGTGGTAAGTAAAAATAAATTAAAAAAATAAAAATTAAAAAAATAGAAGGACCATTCATGGACCAATGACGGCAATGTATTTCGTCCATGTATAAAATGTATGTGCAAACAAAATCATGTACAAATAAAACCTATCAAAAGATACTTTGTCAAAGTGGAAGTTTAACTAAAGCAAACATAGCACTTATTGAGGAAGAGAATATTAATTCATCAATTATGAATTAATGTGTTAATTGAATTCTGTTTATCTTATGATCCAATATATAGATAGAAATCAATAGAAGAATAGGCTCAATAACCCTAAACTACCAGAACAACAACAAAAAAGTGAGAAAGAAAGAGGGAAAAGGGGAAAAATTTCTTCACTTGTTTTTTCTTTTCTTCTTTAAGATTTATGCATACAAGCTGGGGTACAGGCCAGAGGCGTGGGGCGGTGAGAGGGTTCACCAGAGACAGAGTGGGGAGCAGAACAGGCAGATCGATGGAAATACACTGCTGAGGGGAGCAGCGGGCGAGGCAGGAGAGGTCTGCCGCGCCATGTGGGAATCTCCCCGGCCAGGCATTGAACTCGCATCGCTGCTGCCAACAGCTACACAGTGCAGCACTTAACCGGTGCAGCACTTAACCGTTGCGCCACCAGGGAGGCCCCAAATTTCTTCACTTTAAAAAAATTTTTCTCCTTCTATTGCAGACCAGAGAAATTTTTTCATGCAGAATTTACTAGACATCAGTGACCTAAACTGAGCCCCCCAGATTCCCAAAAGAATTAGAATCTCAACATTCAACTTCACTTACTGTCTGTGGCATCAGGACAAGAGATTAACTGTCTTGTCTCAATCTGTATTGTTGAAAAGCAAAATTCCAGTGACCTTAAGTATTAACACCATTGCGCCTAACAAACACAAGGCTTAAGATGTATGTTAGCAAAAACCAGTCTGAAGACGTCACTCAGCAAAAACATTTCTGGAAGCTTAGCACTTAATTGGCCTTATGAGCACCATCTGCTCATCAGTCTTGCTTGCGGAAAAGTGTTTTCATCAGAGAGCAACAAGTTGAAAATAAGGCAGATCACCACACTTTGTTTTGAATTTGACACCACATTTTGCCTGCTTCTTATCACAGTTTTAAATCACCAAATTAAATAAATGAGTTAAAGCATTGCACTTTTATTACAGGGTAAGCCCTGGCTGTCTCTGATCCCTCAGGCATGTACTTATGCTCAGAATTCCTTTTTTCCACAGACCTGTCTCTATCAGAATGCTTAGCCAGACATTTGGAGAAATTTCTTTTAAAGATAGTATTTGAGAAAAGTAGTTCAGACACTCCATTTTTTCATTCTACAAATCTTGTTGTTTTAGCATATCAGATGTAGAGGACCACATAGAAATTAAAATCAGATTCTAGGTGAAGATTTGAGCATCAATTACTCCTATTATTAAGGTATTTTGACAACTAAGCACTAATGATGTGAGTGTGCTGTTTCCTGCCTTCAATGTTTATTTTACTATTACAAATTTAATCATAGCTTTATCTGAAGATTATATTATTATAGTTAATGATTACAATTTTCATTTCAGAATTTGACTTAGAACTGGGAAGAAGTTAAAATTAAGTCTACTTTTTACACTTACACATCATTGTCAGGGTAAAAATTATTCTAAAAATGATAACTTGCCAAAGGGGCAATTTAGCCAGAGCAAACATAGCACTTACTAAGGAAGAGCATATAAACAGCCGGCTTCTTTCTTAGCCATCTTGGCTGTTGGCATAATTTTTTATATTAGATCAAATTAATACTTTTTACTGAAAAAAGTGATAAACAAGAAAAATAAGACTATTCTCAGAGCTCTGTCCAGTATATAAAGATTCTACCAGGGGAAAACTGCAAAAAGCTATAGTTTTACAAAGATGTAAATTTAAGTTTATTCTCTTTTTTCATAAGAAAAGCACACACAAACCGTGGAGTTTAGAATTTACTATAGCATCAGTCACGGCCGCAAATATATCATTTTTGTGGGCTGATAAAATCAAAGGGATTTAATATAATGCTTAAAAATTGTTTTGTTTCCAATCTATAATGTGTAAATAATTATGTCTTCCTTCTGAGGTGGTTGTGCTAATTCTGAGGTGGTTGTATGCAGAAGATGCATACAAAAGATCTGGCAGATATTTAATAAACTAGCATTATTACTGTAAAGCATGTATTAAAAATTTGTTAACAAATAAGTGCTATGTTATTTCAGGATATTTCTCTATTTCCTATTTCTATAACAATTTTGGCATTTCTCACCAACACCTTGTTTCATTCCCCATAGCAGCAAGGAATTATCAAGATGTACTAAAAAATTTCTCATTACTAGGACTTCACTATCATGGAGAGAAAAATAATATAATGTATTAATTAGTCTTGTACACAGTAAGCACATAAATATTTTAAATCAATTGCATTCACACATTTTAGTTTGCATGATTCTTAATTCTATAAAATATATAATCTGCTAGTCTGCAGAGCATGTCTTACTCATAGCTATTAGTAAAGTAAAGCATATCTTATATTGACAGTTTTGAGTAAAATTGAATTGTAAGCAAAAAATATTTAAAATGTACATGTAAATTACTGAATGAAACATAGTCACAGACGTACATTTATTTAGAAAATCTAATATTTGTTAAAAGTAATCTTAGCATCTATGTAGTGCTCTTGCTGAATATCAATGTCCATGAAATTAAAAAAAAAATGGAGAATCATTCTTGATTAAATGAGACTAAAGAGATTTGACAATGAAATGCAGTATAGGATCTGTGTTTGGGTTTAAACTGAAGCAGAGTTTAAAATTATTTACACTGGATATTATTGGGATTTGAGATAATTTGAAAATAGACTGCATAGTAGGTAAAAATAATGAGTTCATATTAAAATTGTTATCAATGGATTGGATTTATGTAAAATGTCCTTATTCTTGAGAAATACCAGTTTTGTGATGTATCAGGATGTCACTAATTTAAAATAAATAAAAAATTTAATTATAGAGAAAGAAGCAAATATGATAAAATACTAACAATTTTTTTTTACCTATGTGAATAGTACATAGTATCTGTTGTACTATTCTTTCAACTTTTCCATAGGTTCAAAATTTTTCAAAATATAAAGCAGAGAGTAAAAAAGGCTAACCTACCTAATTTTAAAAGTACGCTACATTTAGCAGTAAGTGACTGCTTCTTCTTCTTTTCTCACACATGCTTCTTTACCCACATGTGCCCTAATGGTACCAGTTGTCTATTGACTAAATTATCCTGTCATTGCCCAGCATTTCTGGTGTTACTCAAAACCACTCACACAATAAATCCACTGTAATCACTTTCATATTCTCTTTCATAAGGCAGCATTCATTCTCAAGTGTACATGATTTATTTAGTTCAGACCATTTGCATGCATACTTTCTTTTTGTCTTTTGACTATTCCAACCAGAATTTGTAATATTATTCTAATTTATAAAACTCACTGGGAGGACCGCTAATGAAGATTTTTAAAAAATCTTTAAGTCTCAGTTTTCTACCTGTAAACTAAGGAAATACTGCCTGCCTTATGGACTGGCTATGAAAATTAAGTGAACAAATGCATAAAAATACGGAGCTAGGGCCTCCCTGGTGGTGCAAGGGGTTAAGTCTCAGCCTATGAAGCTGTCTGCAGCCACTGCAGCACGAGTTCGATCCCTGGCCAGGGAGTTTCCGACATGGTGCAGGAGACAGCTCCTGTCTCACCCCGCTGCTCCCTCAGCAGTGTATTTCAGTCAATCTGCCTGTTCTGCTCCCCACTCTGTCTCTGGTGAATCCTCTCACCCCCACACCTCTGGCCTACACCCTAGCTTGTATGCATATAAATAAATAAATCTTTAAACAAACAAAAAAAAAAAAAACGGAGCCAAATACGGTGGAGGACAGTGGGTGCCTTGGGTGTGGTGGGTGAAAGGTATCTAAAGAGGTGTTATCCTATGCCTCTGAATCACATACAGTGTTGTAAACCCATGTTACTTCAATTGAAAAAAAAACACTGAGCTAAGAGTCTGGCATTCAGTAAATTTACGGGCACCTAACAAATTGTGATAATTATTATTATTCTAACTTTAATTAAAGAACAGAGTCTTATCTGTTATTTGTTAGGCCAGGAACTGGGTATTAAAATTTACAATTAAGTTCAAATTTAGTATTTCTATGGACATAAAGTGTATAAAGTCTCATAAAATATTTTACTATGAACAAACTGGTATCTATTAGAGATGTCACCTGGCGAATAGAAAACAGGCATTATAGAAATCCACAGATAATTTTAAAGTTCTAGAATTCATTACATCTACAGTCTTTAATGCTAAAATCTTTCTTAGAAAAGTTCTGCCTTGGACCTGTAGAGGTAATAAGCAATGATTCTTGTTTCCTTTTCTCACCCTCCCACTCTACCACCCTACTCATGCATTTCTAGGATTCTGCAACTACTAAGATCCAAAAGATCAATTCAAAACCAAGGCAGGTCTCATGGTTTGCCTGTACGTTGTCATTTCCTGATTTTTATAGTTTATGTATCAGTATAAAGGATCTTGAGGGGTTTTATTTCACTGCAGCATTTTTAGAGAAGGTGGACCCTCCCTTCAGATCAAAATTTGAACCAAAATAATCAAGTATAAACAAAGTATGGTCTCATTTTCCTTTGTTAATGTTTGGTGTGAACCAGTTCTTGGTTAATCCTGATCAATGAGATATGATAAGGGCATTTTACATAATGTCTGCTGGGTACACTTTTGGGAAAGATTTTGCTCAAAGTGGATCCTTTCATTCTTCTTTACATGTTGGAAGATGCAACTATCTTAAGATCACAAGGTGATAAGTCTGGAACAATAGACCAACATTCTGAGGATGGCGAAGAGTGAGCCTGGATCACTGAGCTCCATATCTGGAATTCCCTATCTGCATATTTCTTGTATTGTGAGATAATTGACTGTCTTAATGAATTATGTAATTTATGGTTGTATAATCTGTTACTTGCAGTAGAAAATCTTAACTGATTTTCTGAAAATTAAAAGATGGTATTTTGAGCCTGTTCCACTTGATATCAAAAATACTATCTAATGCCTTTTAATGACACCACTTTTGAAGAGAAATGTTTTCATCTTCCATTCTTTTCCCACTTATACTGTGCACCGATTTCATTTCTGACTAGATTTTATTATAGTAAAGGAAGCTTTATGAAATTATAAAGAATTAAGTACTCTTAAAGTTTCCTTTTTATGTACCCTACCTTATCGTTGTGATATGCCAACTTTAAAAGTATTCAATTGCTTTCCAAACCCCACTATCAACATTGTAATGTGTTTCTAGCAAAGTATAGTAGATAGTTATATCCCTGGGGTGATTTTAAAATCATGATACTAGATGCCCTTATGCATTTTTCATGTATATACAAAACTACCTACATCTGATTTGCCTGCAAGGCTTATTAAACATGCAGAATTCTCAGCCTCATCCCAGACCTGGTAAACTGGAGTCTCTAATGATGGGAACCAGAACTGTGCATCGTAACAAGTTTCTCATAAAAGATTAAGAGTTACTGGCATAAGGGACTTATTTTGAATAGAGTTGGACTAGAGCTAAAGGAGTCTTTGGACGGGGCGCTGAAGACCCTTAAATAATCCGAAAGAATGAGATCCCTGGGGGCTTTATTGGCCATTTGCCATGATACAAAGCTTCCTTGCCAGTGAACATACGAACTTCTAAACTATCATCAGAAATGCACAACTTGGTAAAACTTCCCCCTTTTAATGAAATTTATATAAATTATTACAAAGAAATAATATAGTCTCTGGACTACTATTTTTTTTTCTTGGCTTACATTGAGTCATCTCTGATAGATGCTAACTTTCAATACTCCTTATGCAAAAGTATATATATTAATAAAAATTGTCACTGTTACCTTGAGAATTGAAAAAGGAGTCTGGTCTCCTCATGAAAAGAAAGCAAAAACCAATTTATGAATACAGTGTTTTGCCAAGACAAATCTCTTTTCTTTCTACCTCCCCTAAAAAAGGGGGTTAAGGTGGGGTAGGAAAAAGGGGATTTCTAATTCATTTTTTACCCCAAAGACTTTTGCTTTTTTGTTTGTTTTGTTTTTACAGAGGTAACATTGATTTACAACACTGTATATGATTTAGGAGGATAGAGTCACATGTCCTCAGATCTCTGATTCTTATTTGGATTTTTGCAATGGTTTAACAATTAAAGAGACTTCACCACCAGAAGGTTGACTAACTAGTGAAAGTACTATTTCATTATTTATTAACATTATGTTGAATAGACAATAAGGAGACTCTGCTGAGAATTATTTCTGACCAACATCTGAATCTTTTGCTCACCAGTGTATAACATGACCTATTGTTACAGGGCAGGGAGAGGGACACCCCAGAACCTCCAAATCTGCCCGCTCAAAATAGGTTCTGCCACCCGCTGCATCAATACAAAACATACAAGACCTTAAGTGGAAACAAACTTTAATACAATCAGTGTATAATACAAAAGAGACAAAGAATATAGTTTCTGGGCAAGCACCCAAAGTTACCCTTCACCTCGTGGGTAAAAGTCCACCCAAATGGGATTGGCCCAAAGCAAGTCCAGAAAGCCTGCCATAAGTCTAAAACACCTTTTGGCAGGGACACACACAAAAGGGTCAGAAACACCCAGACAAGTCTGTGAGGAAAAGAGCAACCAAGATCAACGTTGCCATTGTCAATCTCCCCCCAGGTCTCTCACCCACATCTGTTTCAATCAGTCTAGGACAGTGCAGCTTCTTTACATGTCTCTCTGCTCCCTGTGCCTCTTCTGGCCTCCATCCTGCTTTCTTCCTTCTCCTGTCTCTTCTCCCTTCTCTCTTCTCCAGCTTCATATCTCCTGCTCAGCTCCACCCTCCCTTGGGTGGGGCAGGGAACCTGGAACACAACCTTTTTCCTGGGGACCACCCTGTTACACTATTATTTCCAGAGATCCAGCAAAGAAAAGGAATGTCCCCAGATTACTGACCCAAGAGTCCCTTAAACAAATGACCATAAAGAAATTTGGTTGAGTAGCACCTGAGATTTAACAGGTACCTGAATGACTTAACCAGCTTACCTCCATTGTTCTGCCCTCCCCAAACCTTCAGAAAACTCAGAAAATAAAAAGGCCTCTCAAAAGCAAGAGACAACATGAGCCCTAGAGAAGATGGAAGACAAAGAATAGACAGTTATGATAATTTATGGGGGTTGTCAATTCAGAGGTTTAAATGAGGACAGATATGTCCAAAACATGGAAGAAATGGGCCCAGAGTAATTGACCATAGCAAAATAGAAAGCAAAATAGAAAGCTGGACTTTTCAAGTCCAGCCCAGCACCACCAGAAGTTATCATACAAGAAAACTGCTTGATGTACATGCAGCTTCCAATTTTTAAGGGAAGCTAGAAATCTGAATGTTTATGAGGAAGCCCCTAATTTCTCAAGATTGGCTCAAAAGAAATTTAAACATTGTTTAAGCCAGCAAAATACATCTACAGAATTGAATTTGGCCTGTGAGCCTTCATTTGCCAACGCAGATTTTTTTTTCTTCAAAGGCAAAACAAAACAATAAGACAATTGAGATTTTCAAATTAACAGGGGAAGGGAGGATCAGGTATATTTTGAAAATGAGTGACATGCTCACTTCCTCCTGGCCTTCGTGAGCACATGACATTGGCCCTCATCTACCAGTAGCATAGAACCATCCATTGACCTGGGAGAAGGATTAGAAATTTTTGCAGAAAAAAAAAATTGAAGAGTTGACCAAGGTAATATTCAGCTTCAGATATTCAAAAATGAATATTTTCTGTGTACTACCACAAGCAGTAAGTAGCAGTAAGTGGATATGGTAACCAGCTAATAGTTTCATATTCTAAAGACTCTCCCCACAGGCAATTTACATGAGTCATAGAAAAGTCAGCAGGTGTTTTCACTCAATGATACTTTTCCTAGAAAATAGAACTGTCCTCGAACACAGAAAAGCCTAAATAACCACTGACCGTCGTGTTGAGTAAGGCATAGAGCAGCAGAGCCACGTGACTCACAGGGAGCAGGTAGTGAGAGTCAGGCATAGGGCCCATTTCTGAAATCAGCTATTGAAGATAAAGGTTCAAAGTGAACAGAAGTCTAGAAACAGGAAATCATGTCAGAACCTAGGCGAGTAGCCCAGTCAGCACAGAACAAAGTAGATGGGAATCACCAGGTCTCAAAAGTTAATGAAAGTAAGATCTAGAATTGCCCTATCCAACCTGGCAGCCTCCAGCCACATGTGGTTAGTGAGTACTTGGAATGGGCCTAGTCTGCATCGAATGTGCTGTTAGTGGAGAATACACTCTGGATTTACAAGACATTATAAAAAATATATTTTTTAATATTTCATTAATAATTTTAAACTTTGACTATGTGTTGAAGTGCTAGTACTTTACATTTATGGGCATAGGCTTTCTGAAAGTTGTTATGCCACTTTGCTTTTACAGAAGACCTACAATAGTACATGTTTCTGTTAACCAAAAGAAATCCAAAGAGAATTTTCACTCTTTGTAAACAGCAAAAGTGAAAATAGTGTTCAGCATTTGTTTTGCAGCAAGCGTTACAGAGGCACCCAGAGCAGCGAGAGTGGCACCACCAATCTCCTTCCCCAGGAACTGCTTTCTATAGACTGGGTATTTATCATATCAGGCTTGCTTTTACTATATATTAGTGTTGGGCCTCCCTGGTGGCACAATGGGTTGAGTCTCAGCACTATGAAGCTGTCTGCAGCCACTGCAGCATGAGCTCGATCAGACCTCTCCTGCCTTGCCTGCTGCTCCCCTCAGCAGCGGCTTCAGAAGATCTGCCTGTTTGGCTCCCCACTCTGTCTCTGGTGAATTCTCTCACCACCCCACACCTTTGGCCTACACCCCAGTTCTTGTATGCATAAATAGATAAATCTTTTTAAAAAACTATATATTAGTGTTACTTTAGGTTTTATGTGTTATTTAGTATGATTTGGTAGGTTGTTTTGGGGTCTGGGAACACACAAAACTTTTTATATTTCTGTATAAATTAATAGTAATTGGACTATTTGGACTTATAAGAGATTTCATAGGAATGCTTTACTTTCTGACAGCAGGGGAAACCTATTTATATCAAATAAAATGCAGCAAGTCCTCAAATGATGTCATTCCATTATAATGTTGATGAGAAAAAACAGCGAAAAATGTTATTCAAGTGCCTACTTGCCCTGTATGTCTAAGTCACAATTTCTAAAAACCTATAGATGATGTTAAGTGAGAATTTACTGTATATTGTTAAAATTCATTGCATCTGTTTTTGGGTTTGCTTTGCTTTGCTTTTACACTGCTTTAATGTGGCTACTAGAAAATTTTTAGTAATATGTGTGTCTCATTGTATTTCTGTTGGTCCACAATGTAAAATGTTAAGGAGAGAAAAATGCCACAAATCAGGACCTCAGTGTCATCCTGATGGAAAGACAGGCAGTTCACACTCTTCTGTACTTCCTGACAAGGTATAGAGGCGAGGAGAGGTGGGCAGCTTTAGTTTCTCACACAGAAAAGGAAGTTAGAGAAACAGAGAGATCCAATAATAACTATACCTGATTACAGTTGATAAAAGGAGACAACTGTATGGTGAAGATAGAATTAGACATTTAGTAGTGAACTTAGTGTGATAGTATATATGTGTTGGTTCTCAGTGATGCACACCTGAAACTTACATAATGCTATCATGCAATATTACTTAAACTAAAAAAGAAAAAATTCCAGAACCCAGCCTCTTACAAGCACAGAAACTTAAGGGGACCACAGGGGAATCAGCATACAGGAGGAAAACCTAAATTACACCTCAGCAATTTCAGGAAGGTCAGTACAAAAGACCCTTTTTCTCTTATGAATTCTCTCTGATCATAACGAGGAAAGTTTCTCTGATTTTAGACTCTCATGATTAGATTAAGCCTAACTGGACAACCCAGGATGATCACCTCAGTCTCAAAGTTTATGCTTTTCATCACATTTGCAAAGTCTGGGCTGAGGCCAGAACGTCTCCCCAGGGAGTTGCCCTACGCTTTCAAGTGCTCCAGAGCAGGTGGGCTGCAGCTCGAGGCCTGTCTATTGCCTGCCACCCACAGCCACAGGTTCTTCTCATCATCCTGACATTTCCAACCTCTGGTAACTCTCTTACACCGTTCTCTTAATCCTGCTCTCCCCACTTCTGCATCCAGCTTCTTTCTGTTTCCCCTGCTTCACAGATGCTTGACATCTGTGTTAGCAACGTGACTTCCACGGGGATGTTGGGAATTTTGTGTTGCTGTTTGTAGGTTGGTTGGTTAATGTGGTCAAACTAACCATCATGATGCAGAAGGTTTATGGCACTTTTCTCTGCAATGTTCATTTTGCTTAAAGGTGAGTTGAGAGTTGTTCATGAAGATTCAGTTGTTGAAGGATGGGTGGTAGATAGGAGAGGACCTTTGGTAAATTGTATCAGGATAGCAAAGTAATTCCAGATAAATTATTTAATTTAAAAAAACATAGGTGGTGGAAAAAAATAATAACACAGATCCTAATAAAAAAATGATTTAAATACTTTCCCAACATTGACCCTAAGCTATTTGTAAAAACAATGCATAAGGAATCAATCATATAGACCTAAATCCACATTTTTCTCCCTGAACCAGTGTCAAAAACCACAATTCTTCATTATTAGCACAGTGTAATTTTTTTAAAACTCAATTTATTAAAAAATATAGGTTAATTGATCTCTGTAATTGGGTAAAATAAGATAAAATTGGACTTGAGTTTATCATAACAATTACCTAAGTGGCACTATAGAAACATGCACTGAGGTATCATGCAATCTTATAAAAAGAGAGCTAGCAATGACACACTAGACACTACACAAAGAACAAAAGTGAGGAAATACTCCTTTAAAAATAACGTAATGTCACCTTATGGAGATGTAACTCTAAAAGGCAATGCAATATTCACTAGATGAATTAAGAATGTTTCTTAACTTATTAGATATAATTCTAGCTAGTTATTAAATAAAAATTATGTCATAATTCTTAGAATAGTATTTCTAGCTGGTCACTAAAGAAGAAACCTAAATCAGTCATCATTACCTGGAATCAAATGTACACAAAAATTCCTTCATATGGTTCATTATTACCTCACATGGATTTTATAGTAAATGCTGGGAGTCAAACTCCATCCTATGAGAATTAAATCAAATAACAAATATAGGCCACAGCTACTAAGCTAGCATAATATTATTTAACACTATGTCATAGATACTGGCATGGACATTAATGTCAGATTATCAAAAATGGTTCTCAGTTCTTAGTACAGTGCCAATTCAAAAAGCATTTGATTTGATCATAATGTTGCTCATAGGGCCAGGTGCTAAATAAAAGCCAAAAAAGAGACTTATTTGTCACATTTCAATCAAACTTTTTCATTTAAAGGAATTTAGTCAAATGGATTTATCAAATCTACATTTGTGTTATTGATATCTTTGAATATTCAAAATGTAACTTAAACATTTTAAACTGAAATACATGTATAAATCTACACATAAGTGTGTGGATTTTGCAAGTGCGGTCAATTGGTACTTATTTTCTTATACCCACAGTTAATCCATTCCTAAATCCTGTCAGTTCTACCTTCAAAACATATTCATACTCTGACTCCTTCCCCACACTTTACTAATGCAAACCACTTAGTACATCCTAACAGGTCTCCATGCTTTCATCCTTGTCCCTTAAACAGTAGTCAATGTTCTTTATAAAATGTAAGTCAAAACCATCCACTGGTTATTATTTCACAGAGAATAAATACAAGGGCTTATAAACCCAAGCAATTCTGTCTGGGGTGATGAATCTGACCTCATTGCCTATATTTTCCTCCTTGCAAACTCTCTTCTGGACTCCCTGCTTTCTCTAAGTCTCTCAGAAGAGCTTTTGCACTCACTTTTCTCCTGCCTATCATGCTCTTCCCAAATATCTGTGTGGTTCAATTCCCCCTCTTCAGTGAAGGAGCTGCTCAAATGTTATCTCCTCTAAGGAGCCTTCTCTCACTGCCTTATCTAAAATAGCACTCATTTCTTTCTCCTCCCCCTTCTTCTGATCTGCTCTTTTTTTCATAGCAGTTATCACCACTCAACATGCACATATGATGGTTAATCATTTTATTTGTCTCTCCCCTGGTATGGTATAAGTTCCAGGAGAACAGGGATATGTCGTTTGGTTTACTCTTTCAGAAACTCCACTCTTCCAGAAACAAAATAGTCTTCTTGCTATTTCTGGAACATGCCAAGCTCTTACTCATCTTGGCTTTTACTCTTGTTTTCCTTCTGCTTGGAAAACTGTTCCCCAGACACTTACAAGGCTCATCCTTCATTTCATTCACGTCTCTCTCCCAGTGCTATCTCCACAGACAGACCTTGCCCTGACCAGCTGCCACCATTCTCCAGGCTCTTTATTTTTCTTCACAACACTTAATCACATTGTATATTCAATATTTATTTGTTCTTTTATTTATTGACTGCTTTCACCCCCTAGAATATAAACTCTTTCTTGTTCACCACTGCATCCCCAGCATTTAAAATGACTCCTCAATAAATACCGGTCAGATTTTCAATAAATATTGGTTAAATGAATCACTAGCTATAATAAATACTTGGAAAATAAGTTTTGGGATGCAAAAGCACAATGTATATCTAAATATTTATAAATTCTCAAGATAAATATGCATTACAGCTTTATTTTACTTTGAACTAAAAATAGAATAAACTTCCATTTGCCTACAAAGACAGCAACTGAAAAGTAAAATAATAAAAATATTTCATAACAATATAGAAAAAAATGACACTCATCAGTACATTCTTTGGTCCCAGGCCAACCCATGGACAGACTGCAAAGTAGATGGAATTTGTCTTCATCCTCTTCCACCTCCTCTCCAAGAAACTTTATTCCTGACCTCTGCTCAGCCCGCTGTCGATAGGGTCCTTCTTCTCTATCACTGATCAGCTGAATCTCTTTTTACAAGTCCTTATTATAGTAACTAAGAACTAACCAGTATCTATCAATGAGCAGAACATTAGCCTTACTGACACTTCTTGCATCTAATCCTTTAACTACTTTTTCTTTGGATGATGCCACATGCACATAAAAATTTATTTCTAAATACAATGGCTAGACTCATGGAAAAATGCATTCATTCAAGTAAATGTATTGCCATGACTGATGTGTACACAGTGCAGATAGGTTATATATGCCCCCAGGGAGTGGAGTAGTCATAAATTAAAGGAACCACTGATTAACTTGGTTTGTCAACCTAGGTAAACTTTTTCAATTTATTGAGAGTAAATGTTTATTGTTGTTTTCACTATAAAAAGAAAAATATTAATAAAAATGATAATTACTGGGTTGGTACTGCTGTGAATTTCCATTTGTATCCAGACACATAATCTCATTTGTTTCCAGAACCCTGTAGTAGAAGTGAGCCAGGTTTTCACACCCAGAAGTACATTCACTATGAAACTTAAATATCATCTCTCATTTGCGTAAGGTTTCTTGGGAGAGGCCCCAAACTATATGTTTCCATGTTATTTTCCTTGACCTTCTACACCAAACTATACTATGTTTCAAGAACCCCCAAATGAACATGTTGAATAAATATGTTGAATGAAGACATTGAATGACATGTTGAATGAATATGTTGGATAAAGAGTATACAGGAAAAGACTTTAGGCAAAAGACAAAATGTACTGCATTTTCCTAAGCTAATGAAAGTTTAGGTTTTCTAAACTAATAGAAGGCCAGCATTGAGAAAGAGACTCACATACTTAACTGGGAGTACAGAAAGATGTTGGGTTATGGTGAGGTTGAAAAGCAATGTTAAGGATTTGGGTCTTTTAAAGTAATTAAATTTTAAGCTTGTATTTTAAAAAGATCATTCTACCTGTAATGTAGAAAATCAACACATTTTAAGCCCAATTCTAAATGATTACACTTGTAATCCCTCAAAGATTGAGATGCCCTCATAAGATTAATAGAAAGTGAATCCAGAGATGAAGGACAGAATTTATTGTTTTTGTATTTTTATTTTTCTGCTCAAAAAGATAATTTTTATTTCAAATAGAATTATTTGGTTTTTCTCACCTACCTTAAATCTTCAGTGATATAGGACAAATTTTATCATTAGTTTAAAATTTAATATAAAACATACAACATAAGCAAAACTGGAAATCTAAATTATGTGGGAAAATGAAAGAAATATGAATTGATATGATACCCCTATGATACCCCTTCTCTTTTATGCTCAGCAAACTAGCAAAAGTAGTTATTAATAACACTGAAAACTATTAAAGTTGAAATGGAATTAAACACAATTTTAATGGTATTGTATCATTTGGAGGCTATAATACAAGATAACAAAAGTTATATATAGCTTAATTGTAAAAAAATACTAAAAAAATCTAGGTCATCAAAATTTAAAAGGATTTATAATACTCATTGTTGTATTGGTGCTGTACTAGGAACTGAGAGCATAAGATCATTATACTAATCTGAGCTATGTATAATTTTTGAAAATAATTACCAAAATTTTTAAAAAGATTTATTTATTTATGCATACAAGCTGGGGTACAGGCCAGAGGTGTGGGGCAGCGAGAGGGTTCACCAGAGACAGAGTGGGGAGCAGAACAGGCAGATCCACGGAAATACACTGCTGAGGGGAGCAGCGGGCAAGGCAGGAGAGGTCTGCCACGCCATGTGGGAATCTCCCCAGCCAGGCGTTCAACTCACGACACGCTGCCGCTGACAGCTCCACAGCACAGTTCTTAACTGCTGGGCCACCAGGGAGGCCCAAATACCAAATTTTTAATGGATTTATGTTTGCTCCAATAATTCCATTTCTAAAAATTTATCTTAAGGTGATAGCCCAATAAGTATTAAAAATATTTTTCATACCATTATACAAAGAAAGATATTCTTGGTATAGTTAGCATAAAAGTATACTATTTCTGTGCTATTAAAAAGTGGAAATAATCCAATTGTCTTTTAACAGATTTGACTAAATAACTTACTATTTAACCGTACTATCCAGTTATATAAAATAATAGGGTACATCTATATTTAATGACATAAGATGTACACAGCTTATTGGATAGTATCATATGAAACAGTAGGCATATAGAATGACCTAGTAAGTAAAATTACATAGAAATGTGTGTGCGCGTACGTGCTTTTGTGTGAGTACATGTTATATGGTGACTAAAAAACTGTTCAGCAAAATTTTAGCAGCACTTATCTCTGAGTGGTGCGACTTCAGGTAATTTTATTTTCTTCATTCGCCTTTATGAATGGCTTCGATTTTTTAAACAATGATTATGTGGTAGAGTCAGGAAAATGTAAAGCTATTCTCATTTGAAAAAACACATCACATTTTATTTTTCATATTTATTGCTTTATATATATATATTTAATGCTTTTTATCTCGAAGGTCATTCATAGAAATCCACTTAATACCTATTGTTGTCAATCATGCAAAAAGAAACAGAAAACTGGTTTATTGTAGTTTAAGTATCTTATTTTCTTTTAAAATATTTTAGTATGTTTTTCCATTTGAACTTTTCAAAATCTCTATTAGATTTTTTTTTTTAATTTAAACACCTCTGAATTTTTCAGGTAAAATTCAAGAGCAAAGGAATAAAACTGCAGCAGAATGACCATATCCTCTCCAAACAAATACTCTCTTCTGATCACACAATGAGATTACATTTACTGGCCTTCCTTGAGCTGCTTGCAGAGTGGAATTCTAGCCACCGGAATGGGGAATGAAGAGAAGTCTGCTAATAAAACCTCCCACACCTCATCCTGTTTCCTCCTTCCCCACCCTTTGGCTGGATGCAGACAACTCCATGGCCATAGAAGACAGAATCACCAAATGAAGAGCCTTAGCTCCTAAATGATCACGTGGAATGCCATCCAGCCAGAAAGACACTGAAATAAGAGAGGAATAGATTTTAAAAAAAGAAAAGAAAAGGTATTTCTTTTAAATGAGCATTCCATTATTTGCTCTTTAAAAATCTCTATTAGAATGAACCAACTTTTAAAATTAGAAATTCATCTTCTCTGTACTACCTTAGTACACACCGAGCCACCCACACAGCCACATACAAGACCAAATTTAGGGGCACATGCAATCGGAAAGACACATGCAGAGCCACTGGCTGAGCCGAGCCTCCACCTTGGGGGCCCCTGGTGGACACCCAAGGAGGGGCGGGTGGGAGGGGCTTCTCAGAAATACAACTTTTTTGGTACTACATTTAATAAAAGAACTTTGCTCTCACCAAGGAAATCAATACTATAAATTTCAATAAACAAATATATACAATAAAATACTCGAACCTGCGGTTGTATCTTGAAGTTGCTCTCTCTCTCTCTCTCCAAGAGAAACTCGTTAAGAGGAATGGTTTAATCCAGGGTGTCCTGCTCAGGTGACTTCGCGGTTTTTATCCTCTTTAATGATAGTTTAGGTAATTCTCTTATGTCACCAAGGCGCTGTTAGTACGTCTCCTTCCAGAAATAGAAGCACGTAACTGACACTCTTCACGAATTCCCCAAATCTTGCAACAGTTAATGGAAATGTATTTTCTGGACCTCAACCTTGGGGGTGCAGAGGTGAGAGTTGGAAGGGTCCCTGGGATGGGCTCAAACACGATGAATACAATGTACTTTTAAACTTTACATCTGAGATATTTTACTCTTGAGAAGTGGGTGTGTACAATAATAGGAGGAAAACCATACATCTTGGATTTTCCTGGCTTTGAGTCAATGTGCTATTTTCAATGATGAGTCTTCACCAAACATGTAATTATATTAATTTGATTTTTATGACTTAATGTTTGAAATAAACAGAAAAATAGCTATGTACCCAGATTTTTTATTACTAGAAGTCAGAAAAAAAAATTGAGGTTTCTACAGGGAACAGAAAAATGTAGCTTTGACAGGAGTTGTTCACTTTTACTTAGCACTGCCTGTGTACCTGAGACCTTATGTGTTTTATTTCCTTTTCACTGAACAAAGCCACTTTAACTTTGGGAAGTTAATTTGCTCAAATATACAGAACCAATAGAAATTATAGATGGGACTGACAACTAAATTCGTAGGGTTTTTCCCCCCATAGATACCACACAATCTAAAGTAAAGAACTCCAGTCATTATATTATCTTCATCATTTTAGATTGGAATAATTTAAGCAGAGAGATTAATTTATAAGGTCACATTACTTGTTTGTGGTACAGCCAAAATGAAAATGCAGGCATTTGTATTCAGGTTGCTTTCCTAGTATAGGAGGGTGATTATAACATTTTGTTTTTTGCTTTCTACTGAAGCAGAATTGAAGATGTGAAAAGTATTTTTAACCCTTTCTTATAAGCCAACTAATGTCTTAAGAATATTAGTAATCTTTTTTCTAGAGCATATAATAAGCAGTAGCCAATAATGTGGTATAGATACTATTTCTGTAAAATATAGATCACATTTTTCCTGATCATTTTTAGTTTGTTATTACTATTGTCATTGTGCTATTCTAATAACAATGATTCTAGCTTATTTTAATACAGAAAAATGATAGATTGTAGACACTTGCTGAAGAGTTATACTGATGCCATTTCATATCTAAACGTTTTGATAATTGAAAGGGATTCAACTTTGAGCCTGTCTTAGTCATCCTGGGCTGTAACAACCAAATACCATAATTAGGGTAGATTAAACAACATACACTTATTTCTGACAGTCTGGAAGCTGCAAAGTCCAACATCAAGGTGCTGGCAGATTTGATTCTTGGTAAGTGCCTGCTTTCTGGCTTGCAGAGGGCTGCTGCCTTATTATATCCTCACATAGCAGAAAAAGAAGCTCTGAAATCTCTTCCTCTTTTTATAAGGACACCCATCCTATAAGGGTGCCCATTAAGAGGCTCCACTTTCATGATCTTATGTAAAACTGGTTACTTCTTAAAGTGCTTACTTCCTAATTCTCTCATATTGGGGAACTAAGTCTTCAACACATGAAATTTGGGGGGAGAATATAAATATTCAGACCATAATAGAACCCAAATAGCTAACAAGATTATATTTTGTTTGGTGTTACAAACAAGCTATCTGAATACATTGAACTTGAGTCTGCAGAGGAAAAACAATAAAAGAACCAATGAGTTAGTAAAGGAACCATAGTTATTGATTAAAGTTAACATAGTTATTAATATTCAAGCCAGAATATGGGAGTGGATAAATGTCTCTCAGAGTATGCATTCATGTCCCATATCAGAACTTTGTTGTGATAAATGAAATCACAGAATTAGAATGACTGCTGAGCTATTTAGTAGAAATAAAAATCAGAATTTCTAAAGAAATAACAAATTTTCATTAGCATGAATTATGCTTTGAATTTCTGCAGCTGACTTCATAGTGATATATTTCAATTTTTTAAGCATCTGCCTTGTCAACATGGCTCTACTTTAAAGAGGCCGACTGAGCTGAAAACAAACTGCCCGCCAAGAGCCCATAGTATTCTGAGGATATTGAAGAGGAATATATACATTGCACATTACTGTTCTGAAATTTCTGGCACTATTGCCGAATTCTTGCAGTATTTGAATCTTCCGACTCTGTCAATGTACATTACACTCTCTTTCCTGAAACCCTGGAAGTCAATTCAAAGGGGTAATTTTGGTAATGTAAACCTGGAGTGCAAATTGAGATGTGCCCTGTATATGTGTAGTCCTTGTTTTGATTTTTAACAGTTTTATTGAGCCAGAATCCATATACCATATAATTCATCCATTTAAAGTGTACAACTCAATGGTTTTGAATATATTCACAGATATGTCAAGCCATTATCACAATTTTAAAACATTTTCATTGCCACACAAAGAAACTTTGTACCCTTTTGCTATTACCTCTTCCACTCACTTATCCCCCAAAACCCCAGCTTAAAGCAACTCTAATCTACTTCTGTCACTATAGTTTCCTTTCTAGACTTTCATATGAATGGAATCACATAGTATGTGGTATTTTGTGAATGACAGTGCAATGATTTCATGATTTGTTCATGTTGTAAGGTGTATCTGTATTTTATTCCTTTATATGGTCACATGCTATACCATTATATGGATACACCATTTTGTTTACACATTTGTCAGTGGGGAGACTTTTAGGTTATTTCCAACATTGGGTGGTTCTGAATAATGTTACTGTAAACATTTATCTACAGTTTTCTGTGTGGACATATGTCCTCATTTCTCTTGGGTGAATTACTTACTAGGAGTGGAATTCCTGGGTCATATGGGAACCAGACTGTCAATCATTTGAGAAACTGTCAGACTGTTTCTCATAGTGGCTGCACTATTTTACATTCTCACCGGCAATGTATGAGAGTTCCAATATTTTCACATTTTTACCAGTAGTTATTATCTGACATCTTTATTCTAGCATCCCAGTGGGTATGAAGTGGCTTTTTATTGCAGTTTTGATTTGTTTTTCCTTGGTGACTAATGATGCTGAACATTTTTTTTATGTGCTTAATGGTCATTTGTATTTCTTCTTTGGAGAAACATC
This sequence comes from Scalopus aquaticus, assembly GCA_004024925.1. NCBI lineage: Eukaryota > Metazoa > Chordata > Mammalia > Eulipotyphla > Talpidae > Scalopus > Scalopus aquaticus. The sequence goes on along the minus strand of PVIJ01006219.1, from coordinate 66,313 downwards.
TATTGAGATCTTTTGCCCATTATTATTATTATTATTTTTTAAAGATTTATTTATTTATGCACACAAGCTGGGGTAAAGGCCAGAGGCATGGGATGGTGAGAGGGTTCACCAGAGACAGAGTAGGGAGCAAAACAGTTAGATTGACTGAAGTACACTGCTGAGGGGAGCAGCAGGCGAGGCAGGAGTTTTTAATTTTTGTGAAATTTAATTTACATATTTTGATTGTTTGTACTTTTGGTGTGATATTTAAGAATCTTTTCTCAAATCTAAGATCAGAATATCTACCCCTATGAGCTGATTTTTTTTTTCTCAGTGTAATAGTTTTGCTCTTACATTTAGGGCCCAGTTTCATTCTTTCTTTAGCATGTGGCTATTGAGTGTCCCAATGCCATTTGCTAAATAGTGCTCACTCAGTTCTTGAGCAAAGTTTGATCTAATCTATAACAATATTTTCAGTGATTCTTCAAAACTAATTGAAGACTAGTAATTGACCCATAATTGTGCATTTATATGAAAAGCTGAGTGAACTATTTATATGAATAAGGTATAAAATACTTTTGAATAGCTAATAGACTAATTCCATTATTATTATGGTTTTAAAAATATGTAGGACCACAATTATATGGATTTATGATTATATGGATCACTGCTGAAAAACATGAATATCTTTAGAGTATGTTACATTTTGTATAATCCTCATTTCACCTTGTTATACTAGTTTCTACCATACTATTGACAGGAACAATGACACCTATATTATCCTTGACTTAACTCAAAATGTGTGAGTGTGGTGGAAACCAGTGGTAACTGGTTAGATATGAGGGATGTAATAGCAAGAAAAGCAGGTATAAAGAGGGAAAGATTCAAATTGAAGCAGCAACAATACTCAGAAGTGTGGAATGGATTGGAGAGGCACCTTAGGGGTAGTACAGACAGAAGTTACTTGGAAATTTTGGACATTATAACTGAACTTCCTAGATCTGGGTTGTAAATATTAAAGCTGAAAAGAATTTGTTACTTACAAATGTCATTAATCTTTTATCCTAGTCTCTTCGGAAATCAACCTATGTTCTCTTATTCTCACTTTTTCAGTAAAATGTTAAGAGAGATAGTAACTGAATAAAATTCAGGTTGGATAAGATTTTATAGGCTATTGATTTCAGGGTCAAGCATCTGCTATATTTAATTAAAAGTCTTGTGAATAAAAATGGTACTTTTCAAATCTTTTAGGGGTAAAATGGTAGATTATGAAACCTAACAAACTTTTGGAGTTTGCTTTTTCCTCAGTGGCCCTTAAAATACTTCAGCTCTTTCTCATTTCATAAACTCTCCCTGGTTTTTACTCCATGACTTCAAGAACCACTATATGAAGATGACGCTCATATCTTTTTATCTCTGTTTCCTGGTGTCCGTACATATTTTCGACTGCCCATTCTACTTTTCCAATTGGGAGTTCAATGACCAACTCATTTAATTTATTCTACTTCTCTCTGCTCTCAGTCTACATTTTGATGGAGTACAGCTAGAAAATTAGCACTTATGTCCTCATTGCCCCACTTTGTCTTACTTTCCATGTTCATTGGTTCAACAAGTCCTCAATTCTACTTTATCTTTCCAATCTACCTCCTCCTCTACAGTCCTTTTATAGCCCAGCCCCCATGTCTCACTTTAACAGTTACATTAGTTTGGTTTTTTTTTTAAAGATTTATTTTATTTATACATACAAGCTGGGGTACAGGCCAGAGGCGTGGGGCGGCAAGAGGCTCACCAGAGACAGAGTGGGGAGCAGAACAGGCAGATCAGAAATACACTGCTGAGGAGAGCATTGGGCCAGGCTGGAGAGGTCTGCCAAGCGCCCTAAGGGATTCTCCCCCCACAGCCATTGAGTCGCACTGCCAACAGCTCCACAGTGCAGCACTTAACCGCTGCACCACCAGGAAGGTCCCTGTTACATTAGTTTTTATTAACTTTCTTCAGTCTCTCTTACATTTCATCCTGCCTTCATTTTTAGAATGATTAACATAATTTAGTTTATTATTTAACTAAAATTGTTTGCACCTTTAAATTTTTTTGATTCAAATAGCTAACATTCAGCTTTTACAGTTTTACTTCAAACAATAGTCAGTATGTAATATTAATTCACTCAATATGTAACGATTCTATCAAGCATTTTATGTTCCTTAGAAGATAGTAATTAGTGGTACAGTTATCATATAGCTACTAAATTCTTCCAAACTTCTTTCACAAAACAGATAACCTTTTTGTTGTATTTATAAAGGGTAGTGGTGACAATTTTATTATCTATTTTTTTAAATTGAAGTATAATTGATGTATATCATATTAGTTTCAGGAATACAACATAATGATTAATATTTGTATATACTGAAAATTAACACTACGATAGCTCTAGTTAATATCCATCACCACACATTCAGATTTTGTTTCTTGTAATAAGAACGTTTAAGGTCTATTCTCTTAGCAAGTTTTATATATGCAATACAGTACTAGTAACTAGTCACCATGCTGTAAATTATATCACCATGACTTCATTTTATAACTAAAGTTGGCACATTTCATTGCCTTCAACCATTTCACTCACCCCTCCCATCCAACCTCTGACAACCACCAATCTGTTCTCTTTACCGATGAGGTTATTTCACTTAACATGAGTAAGTTCATCCATGGACTCGAAGTCCATCCATGTTCCCAGAAATGGCAAAATTTCATTCTTTTTAATAGTTGAATATTTTCTATTTATTTTTAAGTGAAAAAAAAATCACCCTATCATATTATTTCACTGTAATATTAAGATGTATCCCTTGTCTCTTAGCTTATCAAAGTGCATATAAATTTTGTGTAAGGTCATTCTACTTATTTGCACCAACTTTTTAATTTTAAATGTGCTTAGAGCCCAATTTTAATTAAAAATGTAATTATTAAGATATGGTTCAGTACGCCTGGATAGTATTTATGATAGTCCTAAGGTACTGTTTTATTTGGCCTTCCATTTTCAGTTATAAGACTGAGACATTTTCACTTTTATATTTCTACTTGAATTTCGTCTGCTTATAGGTTGAGAAGTTTATCATTGCTTTTTTCTGAGCCACCTAAGTTTCACCACCTGTAGTACAACAAAAATATCTGTTTGCATTTTTTACTTAATTTTTAACATCTGGTTTTAAAAGTATTCTTTTATGCTGTATATTCTTCCCTAGGTTGTCCTTACTGAGCAGACAGGTTACTCTGTTTGCTTCCTGCAAAGTAATTTCAACAGTTAAAATTGTCACCCTGTTCACATCTAGATACACGGGTAACTTTTCTATCCTTTTATTTGTTTCTTGGTAGACTAAACTCAAAAAGAAAACAGCTGCCACAACAGTCAAACTCAAAACAGGAAGTCATGTACTTCCTTTGTACTTCTACCAATAGGACTCACTTAGCTCCCTCTGCTGGATAGTAACAGAATTCCTTTCTTAGCTTGATAGTACATGTACTGCAATAGTGAAACGTTTGGTGTGAATAAACTGGTTCAATATTTAAGCTCGTGATTCTTTTATTTGCTCTCTAGGAAATTTTGTATTTAGCTAAGGTTTTAACAAACCGAACCTTTCAGTGTCTACAGTTGAAAGGGAACTGGCATCAAATGTTTGAAAACTTGTATTCATGCTCTTACATAGACTTGCAGTATTATAATACTGAAATCTATAACAAAGATGAAACAGTAATGAAATGCTTACATTTTCTGACATGTCTAAGTTTTATTAAAACAGAAAATATCCTTATTTTCTGTTTGGTGGGTATTTTTCATCTCATTTACCCAGTAGATTGCCTCCCTTTTAAATTCTATATACAATTCTGTCCTCCAACCACCTTTAAAATTCTGTAATCTTTAAAGTACATTTATTTAAATATATAGCATGAGTTGGACGGCAAATGATAGTTAACTATTAATAATTAAGTCAACTTAATTATTGTTTCTTTTGCTAGAAAAAACTCATTGAAAGTCTGTTATTTTGGGGAGGGAAAATAACATTTTTAGGAAATAACTTATGATAATTACTTTGTGAAGGTAACAGTTTGCTTTGCACTCCTACAACTGGTTAATAAACACCTACTTCAAGATTGAAGAGCCAGTGGAAGAAATAGGCAAAAACAAACATGTCTTTTACCTCATATTTATTATTTTGTTGTATCAGTCATTCGGTATTAAAGATATGCTACAACAAGTAAATAGGACAATAGTAAAAAACCTAAACATACCAAATTTAGCTCCCCTAGGAAAAGACTTCCTTCTCACCATTTGAACCATATATGAGATTTCTACAGTTTATTACCTGTCCTTTACCTTAAGATCACCTTTCTGAAATCACTATCAAATCTCTCTTAAATTTCCTATTTCATAGGCCATCCAAAGTGTTTAGTTTTTCATTTTTTTTTTCATTTTCCAAAGGGGAGAAGAAACATTTCTTATAAACTGAAAATAAATGGAATGTTTATTAAAAAGACATTGCCACGTGTGATATATTCTTAGATTTTCTATATTTCTATTCTCTATATTTTAAATAAAAAATGCTAGTCACAACCTACTAAATTGATTTCATCACCTAAAAAGGTACATAACCCAGTTATAAACACTGGTGTAGAGATACTTTGAAATGAGCATCATAAGCACGCTCTTAATACCTACTTTAAATTACAAGTTTTCAATAGATTTTGTATTTTTTCTTCATTGATAATTTTTAATTGATATTGCTCCAGGTTAGTATTAAAATACATATGTAGATTGTAACTTACATTCTGCATATGTGTAGGTGCCATTAAGATTAGGCTTTTATGAAGATTTAATGAGCTTAAATAATTTTATATTGAAATATTTTAGAAATGCATTTTTGAGGGCCCTATACTATACAACTGCAGTATATCACATAAATGGTAGCTCTGGTCTAAGAACATAAGATATATAGATACACAAAAAATGTAAGTAATATAGGAAAGGATTATAAAAGAATGGCATAGAAAATAAAATCTATGAATTGAAATAAAATCCTTAACTAGAAGTGAAGAACAATGAAAGGCCAAAGTTTATTCTTAAAGGCCATGAAGAAACGTATTCAGGGGAAAAACCATTAATTTCTATCTTCTTGGCAAAAATGAATAAATGTTGATTGACCTTCGTAAATACTGTCAGAAATCTGATTAAAGTATTTACTTTGAAGACTTTAAATAGGAACATATTTATAGACTAAGTAATTTAATATTTTTGTAGTTCACTGTCAAATCAACAACTCTATTAAAATTTCTTCATATAAAAATTATCCCAAAATTTAGTTACCCTGAATATGAATTTTTGGTAGAGTTTGAAATAATCTACAAAATATACACATACTCTATAGCCCTTATTTTTTTATATTGAAAACACTTTTTTTCCTAAAAAGAATTAATTTTATCACTAACAAAGGACAGAACTGGTAGACATGAAATAGTGAGAAAATGATTTTTATAAAATTTTTCACTTCATCCATTTCATAGCAAATTTTATTATCTTAAAGACAAGTATTATTCAATAAAAATAATAATTTGTCAATTGCACCAATTTTTGCTGATGACATTTAATAATTAATACTTACAATCCATTTTTAAATACTTGATTAAATCTTCTGCAATTTACTGATCAAGAATACATACAAGACTATCCAGGAATATGCCTGGCAAATAAAATGAGTAGTGCTACTCAGTACTTAAAGCAAGGTGGCAATATTAGGTCTGCTTAAATGTTTATCGTGGTACCTACAAACTAAGAATTGACAATTTACGGATCTAACAATGAAATGTAAGATCACTATAAATCACCTGATTTTAAATTGCAAAGGTTTTAAAATGTAAGAGCAAAACAAATGGACCATGTTGAGGATTATTATTAAGCTAAAAAACCCCTCAAGTAACAAGGTAACAAAATCAAAAAAACACTAAAATTAGATTAACATATTCTTAAAAAGATTTCAATTTGTATACTTAAAATTTAGGCAAGCAAAACACTGATTTAATAGAGAAATATTCTGGTATGCAATGAAACAATTTCTTTAGTATTATGACATGGAAAAAATTGGTATAAATACATATAAATTAAAACCCTCAAAGGCAGAGGCATATTCACTGATATATTGGAAGTCTATCATAAAATTAATCACCACCTGCTTAAGTCCTTAATAAGTAAATGAGGAAATAATTTGAAAAGTAAAATATCTAAAATTTTAAATTCAATGTTTGTGATAAAATTAACAATTTTAGGAAAAAATGTTTTCAATATAAAACCATGTAAGACCAAGACTTTCATTATCTGAACATTCAAATTATTAGTTTACCAGTAACATTTAAGAAAGTATATAGCATAATTGTGCTTCCTTAAGCAAACAGAAATATTAGCATTTCGAAACAGTGAAAAACATGTTCCAAGCCATCTGTATATTAAAGTTGTTGGATTTACTGAACAATGTCTAATTAGTTATATTGTTATAAATTACCTATCAAAACTGTATTTTCTTGTTCAAAATTCCATACATAAAGTATGATTATTAGTAAAAACATAGTCAAAGGCTTATTGTAGTTTCTTCTTCACTGGTACACATATTTTAATGTAAAAGGCCAATTTTTCCAGCCACTAGGAAAAAAATCCTCACTTTGTTTCATAGTTCTCAAAAATCATTAACAATTTGAGTACACCTAGTGTTAACATAAAGTAAACGTAAATAAATACCAAGTTAAAAGGTAAATTAAAATATCCACACTAAGCCTGATTTCAGCTTTCACTGAATCTTTTCTTCCGAAGGAAACCGTAAAAATAAATCTCACTGGCATTTGCTTTGCTTGACAGCATAATTGAATAGTAACCAAAGTAGCCATATGTGGTCCTTTATATCAGGCCTCAGAAACACCTTTTGAATCACTGTGCCTGGCACACGCTTTATGCCCAATATATACTTGCTGACTGAAATTTAGCAGGAGGGCGGGATTTGAACGAAATTCTCACACTTTTAGTGAAAGTAGCAGGTAGTTTGCAAGAAAGAGGGCAGACTGGATGAGGAAGACAGTCTATGATTTAGGAAGACTTCAAAGTTGATTAGCCCAGTATGATCATGTGATCTACTAATCAGTGTCCTCAAGTCCATTTACAGAAACCTAAAAACAATTATTACTATTTTGTGCGCTTCTGGAGCTGCCGAAGACTTTCAAATGTCTAGAAGTAGTGCCTTCTTTTAGAATTCTAATAAATTTGTATTCCCCCGCTAGATTTTGTTTTCACTATCTTTCACAAAGATTAAGGGACAGAGCTCAGAAATTAGTGTTGGGGGCGGGGAGGACGGGGGTCAAGGGCCTTATAATCATTCATTCATTAACCAAATGTTATAGCATTATACTAAGTAGAACACAGTTCTGCGCGAGTATTATCTTGGGCACTATACAAAATAGTGGAGAAAAAAAAAACCTCTTGTCCTCCTGGAGCTTATATTCTACTGGGGGGAAACTGGTAAGATAAGCATTTAGGATGTGTATCCTACCTGAAGGATAAAGTGGGAAAGAGAAAGAGGGATAGGGATAAGGATAGAGAACTTGCAGTTCAGTGAGTGGCCATCGGAAGCCCCGAGGTGACATTTGAGCACAATCCTGAAGGTGAGGGAGTAAGCCCGTGGATATTTGTGGAAAGAGCCTGTCAGAGGTTAGGATCTCCGGGCTGCTGGCCCCCAGCCCATGGCGCGTAAGACTTTGGCTTTAAGTCTCCACTTTGGCTTTAAGTCTCCACTAGATGCAAAATTCTAGAATAACGGAGTGACAAGATCCGACTAAATCTCTCGAGAGACTTTTGTGGCAAAATAAGCTGTAGGCAAATTTTCCCATTTACTTTTAGCGTAGCTGGCACATACACACACACACACACACAAACAATTCACGTACACTTCAACTACATTCATGAGCTAGAGCACACATTTCCTCCCGTCTCAGTAAGATTCGCTTACCTACTGCACGTTTTACCTGACGAACAAACAGCCCTCTTTTAATTTACAAAAGAAAACTCAATAGAGAACCGTGGACCGATCACGTTATGTCATGGGTTACAGAGAGAGGCTACAAGCATGCACTGCACACGTAACCACATCTGTACTCCAGCCTTGGCCAGGACCTCACTGTTTGAAACGTACAGAGAAAAACGATGTTTGCCATCTGCTGGCCCCAGGCCCACCCGTCGCCGTCGGCGCGCGGGGTCCGGCCGGCGGCTCGGCTCCACCCACACTTAGAGGGGCGCGGACCCCGCTCCGGGGCCGCCGCGGGCCCGGCCACTCGCTGGAACAGCGTCGCCTACAGGCCTTGATCCCGACAGTTAGAGAAGAACCCAGAACAGCGCCAACAAAAAGCAAGGCCAGAAAAGAGCGCGTCTTTCCAGAAATAAACGCATAACGAGCACGGTTCCGATTCAATCCGGCCGCGGATCTTCTTCACTTCCAAGGGTGGCGTTCTTACTCCGCAGGAGCAACGCAGAGACAGGCGCAGAGGCCCGCCTCTCAGACGGAGAGAAGGGGCACGGTACATCCATCCTCCCGGCTGCAGGGACACCATTGCAAAAATGCACCGTCGCCGTCGAGTCGCCGGCGTCCTCTACGAGGCCGCCCTGAGCTCGGCTCCCTAAGGCGACTGACGAGCCGGGGCGGCGGGCGCGGCCTGCGCGCCGGGCCAGGCCTCAGCGCCCGCAGCGCACGAGCACCGCCGAACTCGGGCCGCGCTGCTGTCGGCCTCCGGGAAAACACAGACCGGGGCGCGCTGGCCCGCCCGAGCCGCAGCGAAACGGTTCCGGCAGGATCAACAACAGCCGGCGACATCCACAGCCGCCCCGAGGCGTGAGGCGCAGGAGCGAGGCGCAGGGGCGAGCCGCCGCCGCCTCGCAGCCGGCCCCGGCCGGGCTCCGGGCGCGGCGCGGCGCCGGGCGGTGCGGCGCAGCCGAGGACGCGAGGCGAACTGGCGGCGGCGGCGGCAGCGGCGGTGGCGGAAGTGGAGTGGGGAAGAGGGGGTGGTTGTTAGTGTTTGGCGCCGGCGGAGGGAGTCATTCCTGCAGCTGCACTTCCGGTCGGCATTTTGTTCTGAGAGGGAGAGACGGAACGAGAGAGAGACACACACAGGGCTCCTTCCCCCCCCGCCCTCCCCCCCCTCCCTCCGTCGGTACCGACTCACCCGACACCACCAAGCCGCAGGGAGGGACGCCCCCGCCGACTGGAGGATTGGTTCCCGGGCCGGCGGCGATGCCCCCCCGGTAGCTCGGGCCCCTGCTCGGGTGTTTGTGAGTGTTTCTATGTGGGAGAAGGAGGAGGAGGAGGAAGAAGAAGCAGCGATTTGTCTTCTCGGCTGGTCTCCCCCCGGCTCTACATGTTCCCCGCACTGAGGAGACGGAAGAGGAGCCGTAGCCACCCCCCCTCCCGGCCCGGATTATAGTCTCTCGCCACAGCGGCCTCGGCCTCCGCTCGGATTCAGACGCCGATTCGCCCAGGTAAATTCCTGCTCTTTATTTCGGCGGCGGCGGCGGCGGCGGCGGCGGCGGCGCCAGGTCCTCAGCGTCTCTCCTCCTCGCTCCCCTCCCCGCCGTTTCCTTGGCGGCCCCGCGGCTCCTCCACGGGCGAGTCTAGAGTTCGCTCCTCTCTGGTGGCAGCCGCCCTGGGTGGCGGTGGTTTTGTACCCTCTCCCGGCTGGCTCCGGCGGCGGGGACTGGGCTCCTGCCGGGCGGCCGGGGAGGCGTAGGCCCGGCGGAGAGTGCAGGCCGCGGGCCAGCGGAATCTACTTGAGCTCGGGGATTAGGAGAGCTCCGGGCTGAGCGGAGCTGCTGCTGGTCGGTGACAGGCCTCGCCCGGGAGAGGAGCCGTAGCTAGTGAGGAGGCGGAAACAATACAACTAACAGCAAATGTGCCCCGATCGTCCCCATATTTACAACTTTCCTGGTCCGGGAGTGGGGAACGTCCCAGTGAAACAAACAACCCCCCTTCTTCCCCCTGTGACCCCATGAAGGGAGGAAGTAGTTTCAGTTAGTGAGACAAATGTAAATACTCAGACACGGAGCCTCTGGTGATTCTTTCCCTGTGTAAAACTTGTTTGGCGGTTGGAAAGTTAATAAAGACGCGTTTTCTTTTTCTGTTCTTGGAAGAATCCAGCCGTCCCCATGAATATTTAATCTCGAAAACCACCCCGTGGTAGACACTGCCTGTGCCCCCCTCTCCCAGGAGGGTTTGTGGTGGTGGTTGACAGTGTGTGCTGCACATGGACTTTTTATTCCGACGGGGAGAAAGTACTTGACAGGCTTCCCCTGCCACTTTATATTTGGATTCGTTATATAAGGACCATTTTAAGCGAGTCTACGTAAAATACTCAGGTACTTCCTGATTTAGAGGTGGAGGAGCCCACAGAGAATTCTAAGTGTTCTGAGAACCGTGCAGCGATGCAGGCACAACCGATTTTCTTTAAAAGGAGAGAAATGAAGTTATGTTTCAAATCTCTGTGAGCTTGAAAAAAATGTAGAAGGTGCCATCCTTTCATGTCGGGGCAGATCTTCTTGAGGTCCCAGGATTGTCATTGGCTGTTTGTGCCCATGATGTTTGACTGTGTAATGAGAGAGGTGTCATTTTAATAGGTCAAATGTATTTGTAAATGCTGGAGAAAAATATCAGTTCTGTGTCAACGAATTCTAGTCCCAGAGTAAGTTAGGTGTTTCGAGCTTGCTCCTGGAGGCGTTGGTGACCTAGGTGGGTAGAAGGGAGAGCAAGCAACTTGAAAGTCCTCAAGGCGTGCAGATTGCATAGAAAAATAAAGGTACCTGGGTTAGACTGTTTTGATACTTTGTCTCAGAGTCCCCGAAGGAAAACTTTCATTGGTTAGAATGAAGCCACACCGCTCAACAAAGTCCCTTGTTTTGCCAGTGGGTGTTACATTAGTTTGTATTTTTTGTGTCTCATTAAATTATTGTCGTTGTGAAATAAGTAACTTTTCTGAAGGTTATTTCTGAGTTTAACATTCTGCGTAAAATAAATGGCTTCGCATTTCCCCCCAAACGGATGGATAAATGTTTAAAAGAGTGAAGTTAATATAGCTGTCACGTACTAGGCATGTTTTTAATGCTATAAATCCGTGTAGTAGTCAGTAGCGTGTCCGTGATTTGTATTGGTCAGGGAGCAGTTTGAATTTTAAAAAGCCTGAAGCTCCTGCTGAGCCCCAATCCCGGCCTCCCTCCCTCCCACTAATCTCCCATTCCTGTCTTTGTGCTGCCTGCTCCTGTTAGACACTGTTTGCTACAGGGCCTCAAGCCTACTCTGGGTGGGGGGCATGCGGCCGGGGGGCATGTTGAGGGAGGATAGAGAAGGAGGAACATTTCACTTAAGAAAGCAGAGGATTTGGGGTGGGCAGCTTCCAATATAAATGTTTTAAAGACTCTTGTATGTTCCTGTGATTGTCTTTACAACTTTTATTTCAATAACAGACTGAGAGATAGGTGTAGGGATGAGCACATTTCTGCTGAAGGTGATGGAAAGAATAGTTCTGCTTCCTTAGTTTTCATTAATAGAAGCAACTTAATTTTAGAGATTTATTCTTACAGGGAACTTTCTCACATGGATGTTTGAATTACTGTGTTAGATATGTGTTTATGTGATTCATTTTTTTCCCTTGTGACTTTGGACTTAAGTGAATTGGTATTTCCCCAATCCTAACTATTTACTAATCTCTAAGTAATATAACTTGTGTGATAACTTTCATTAAGAAAACGAACATTTCTCTAAAGTGTATTGAAATTTATTTTTTGTTTGGCCCAGACCAATTGAACAGGTTTTTCAAAGAGAAAACATTCTAAAACACAAATAAAACGTAAACTCAAACTTTAAATTTTTGATGATTTAGTTGGATGGAAGAACTTGTTTTTCCTTAGAGATTATGAAGAGTACTCTCCCTCCCCTGTATTGGTTGAGATTGGTGGTTAATCTTATATTTCCATTTTATTTTTTAATCAGTGAAAGGAGATAATAAGTATTAAAGTAATTTTTATAGTCCAGTTATAGTATTCGGAGAAGTGCTTGCTGACATACCTAAAAGAAATTTCAACAGTATGGTTTATTATTGCTCTTGAGTCTACAATTACCTATAACTTCTAATAGTTACTTGAAAACAGTTTTAAAGTAAAGTCTTGTAAATCTGACTCTTCTCAAAATACCAAGAATAGTTAAGCATTTAATATCTGACATAAAGTCTTGTAAATTTTTGAGTTTAACATTCTGTGTAAAATAAATGTCAGATATTAAATGCTTAACTATTTTTAGTATTTTGAGAGTAGGATGCTTACTTTTGAAAGACGTTCAATAATTTATTAAAAGTTTGAAACTGTGCTGGGGAATCGTAATAATATTGTCTCCTTTACGAAGAAAAAGTTATATTTGGAAGAAAGATAGTCTGTTTGACATGTTTTTGTCTCTTTGGGGAATAAAAGTGAAAGTTTTCAGTCTGGTTGTAAACTTTTTTTTTGTAGTGATCATTACTAAATTTAATAAATATTATGATCAAAGCTATACTGATTCAAACATGAAATTTTCTTTATTTGGAACTGGACCATCCAATTAAAAAACATGTATTTTCTAAAGTATCCTAAATTAATTTCATATTTAATTTTTTCATATCAAGCCACCATCAAACTGCTGTAGAAACATTTGAACCCATCTGTGTTATATTTTGACATACACTATTGTGGTAGTTTTACTTCCTCCAATTTAGATGTAAAAATTAATAAAACAAGCATAAATCAAAACTAAAGAGTTCGAGTTTTGTATCATACCTTTAACTTTCCACAGCCCATTGCTTACTAGTAAAAGCATAATTTGTCAGTAATTTTGAGATTTTTAAACTAATAGAAGATTTCAGTTTTATGTGTAATTATTGGAAGTCTGAGGAAATAATTCATTTTTGAGAAATGTAACTTCTGTTCATCACATTTATTTATCATAAAATGTGTAGGAAATTGCTGACTAGGAACTTTATAGAAGCGTGGTAATTAACTGTTTAGTAGGAGTTGTTTATTTTAATATTCTGAGCATACCAAGATGGCTTTGTTGGTAATTTATGATTTTATATAACATTTCACATCATTTAAAAATATTTTTTTTAAGTAAAGTGATTCCTATTTTTAGCAGTTGTCATCTGTAAGTATTCTTTGTATTTTTAAATTGGTCTTATTTCAAGGTGACCTGAGTTCATTTATAAGCTCATTTCCCTGTTAGAGAAGTGACCAGTGTAGTTTCTTTCTTTCTTTTTTTTTTTTTTTTTGATGACAAACTTGACACTCAGGTCACATGATTTGTTCAGTGAGTAGTGTGTGCTCAAGTAGTGAGTCAGTGGGAGAATACAGATTCCCCTGATTCTTACTAGTTTTTTTTATTAGAGTATGTTGCTTTAAGAAATGTGTGAGCAAGCTATTGCTCAGTGCTGGCACTGATTCCATTTGTGACTTTTTCAATTATCTGAGTCCAAGGTGCTTTTCCTTCAGATTTTAGAGAGAGATGATACCTGTCTCTTAGTTGTATTTTCCTGCTGTGAAAATAATACTTTTACAATAGAACTCCTGACCTTTTGTGTGTATGTTTTGTGTTTGAACAATTGAGTTTATTTATACATGTCCCTCCTAAGAAATGCAAGTAAACTAGCTATACTAGCTATATATAAACAATGAAAAATGAAAGTTTTGTTTTTTAAATTCCATTTTTTAAAAACAGTAGAGTGGAATTTTAGTGTTTGTAGTTCATTTAAAAGCAATTTTTAAAATATTTCTTTTTAAGGTCGTCATTGTAATGTTAAATAGAAGGCATTTTCTGGGATCAGAATTTTTTGCCCAAGCGAGTCAAGTAATAAAAGTGTTTTTAGGTTTAGATACTTCTCTAGTATACTGTTTTGTTTTATTGTAAATCTGGCATCAGTTTTAATGAATGGAATTTTGTCAGATTACATTAAGTTTTAAGGCACATTCTTTTTTTAGTCCCAAAGTGATATTTTTAGGAGCGATTGCTTCCTGATATAGTATTGCTAACCAGATAAGATTTTGAGGACTTACTATTTGGTGGGCATTTTAAGTATATCTCCATAATATTATCTCATTTAATTCTTCCAACATGCTTATGAAATAGATTTAGAAACAGAGACTGTAAAGGTTGGAAAACTACCCATTGTCTTGTAATTACTAAGTGATTGGTCTGACTTATATTTTTCTTAAGCATTTAAGATTCTACATTTCCATTTTTAGTGAAATCATTATACGTTGATTGCTCTGTTGATTCAGTGCTTGCAAATTATATAGTCAAGGATATTGTATACTTCAGACAACTAAAATAGAATTGAGACTATATATCTCTTACGTAAGATTTTCAGAATGAACAAATCTTTACTAGCCTATATTTTAAATTTGAGCTTGTTAAGCAATCTGCACTTTTTACTTTGCAGTTTTTTTAGATTTAATTGAAATTATTTGTCAAGGCATCTGTTTTTGGAAAGGAAAAGTTCAGTTTTAGAGAGTGATTTCATTCATAGACATGTCCATAACCACTTGTAGTATAATAGATGAACCTGTAAATTGGTGTGACTGATTTTTTTTAATTCTAATATTTAGATAGCCAACAAATATTAATTTGTTTCAACATCATCAGCACTATATCAGAGCTTCTGCCATTATATATTTTTTAAATAATTATGATATGTATTGTATATTTTTCATATATATAATACATATCATTACATATACATTTTTCATATGAAAAATGTATATGTAATGACCTTATGGGAATTACTCTAGTAATTATACTTAGAGTCTTTGAGATAGTTTCTTATTCTTAATGACAACTTTATTTGGGGGTTTAATTTGAATTTTAGAGAAAGTAAAATGTAATTTAGAACTTAGTTTAGGAAGACTAAGATTTACTAAGACGTGTGTGTGTGTGTCAGTATTGAGTGCTTTACATCTGTAATATGTAATATTTTGAGTGATTTCCATGTGTCAAAAATTGTGCCAGTGGCTTTATGTAGATTCTCTCCATCCTTTAAGGTTAACTGTGAGCTTGGTTGTCATTATTGTCCTAATTTGCTTGAGACAACTGAGGTATATAAAGAGTAAGTAACCTATTTAGGGTCACCCAGCTAATAAGTACAAAAAAGTAGAGAAAGGACTCCACAGTTGATGCTTCACCATCAGCCTGAAAAACTATATTCTGTATCGTGATTTGAACCTCCCCACTACCCCTTGAGATGGTGGTGGTCTCCTTTTTACAGACAAGGAAATTGAGGCTCATCCTCCAGAGGGATAAATCTAGTAAGTATTACAGATAGAATTTCAACCCAGATCTGTCTTATTCTACAGTTTATGTTCTTTCCATTCTACCAGTCTGACTCTTCCAAAATTTATGTTAGATTTTTTTTTTGACAAAAAGGGTAGCCTTGGTTTTAAAGTAGTGAGTTTTGTGTAACTTATGCAGACATCCTGAAGATAATTTTAAAGAAGAACTCTAAAATATCTTAATTAGTTAGAACTGATTCCTTATTCCATTTGTCTTTTTTTTAAAAAAAGCATCACATACAGTTTAACCAGCATATTTGTGTACAAATATCCATTTAAATAAAATACTGGTTTTAGCTGTATGCATGCTGTGTCTTTGCAATCGCTTTTGAAAAAAGGAAAAGCCCTTTTGTAATTTTTTTTAAAGATTTATCTATTTCTGCATACAAGATCTGGGGTGTAGGCCAGAGATGTGGGGGGATGAGAGGATTCACTAGAGACAGTGCGGAGCAGAACAGGCAGAGCTACTGAAGTACACTGCTGAGGCGAGACAGGAGAGGTCTGCTGTGCCATGTGGGTTAGCTTCCTGGTTGGAGATCGAACTCGTGCAGCAGTGGCTGAGGATAGCTTCATAGTGTTGAGACTTAATCCCTTGTGCCACAAGGGAGGCCCTGTGATTCTTATTTTTTCTAAAAATTGTAAGCATTAGATATTCCCAACATACATTAAACATCAAACATAATTTATGTAGATAAACTGGTTTTTATCTTATATGCCTGTAGTGTGTCATTTAACATGAATATATCAAGCTCTTAAAAGTTGCCTTTTGTATCTGTTTGCCCTTTGGCAGAAAGGAAAAACTTTGTCAATATGCAAAGCCATGAAATTAACAACACTATTAAAATAATTTTTTAACTTTTACCTCTCCTGAGAAATTCAGAAGCTGTAACATAATTTTGAAATGTATTCCTTATTATTAGAGTTAACATATTTGAGTCACTTGTACTTTCTCAATCCTTAATCTTGTGCTAATGAAGTGCATACTTGTTTTTTTATGAGTACTGTTTCTTTTAAAAACAGTTATTGATTCTGTATCCCTTAAAAATTAACAGTGCTTGAAACACTGACTTATTAAAAGTCAAACTATAGTTTCCTCCAAGAATGTGTATTTAGTTTTTGTATTTGCAAACAAAAGTGCCCTCGAAATTAATCCTACCAAGGAAATACAAGTATCTCAAAAGCTCCTATTTGGCAATCCTTTTGGGACTTGAAGCCAGCTTTTGGTTGTCTTCATATGTGATTTTGTTTTCCCTGGTAATGACCAAAATTTTGAAATTTTACATAGATGTAAATTGGCATAATTCTTACATTTTTTTAAACTAATCTCAAGAAATTAATGTACATGAAATAATGTTTGTTCAAGGGTTCTGCCTGTGCCTCATAAAACTCTAAGGTTGAAAGTTGAAATTGTAAAGGCCTAAAAGTTACTATTACTGTTTTTTCCCCTTTGAGGAAAGAAATTGGAATCCAGTATTTATGCTGTAATTTACCTGCTTTCAGATTATATTTAAAGACATACCTGCTTTTAATTTAACTATTAACCTTACGATTTTCCCTTTTTTCTTATGTTTTTTCTTCCTCTGTCAGTGTCCATTCAATTTTTATCTCCCCTTAAATTTTTACTTGGCAAGGCTAATGTAGGTGGTAGGGTTTATACTATGCATAGTGTTGTCATTATGTATTACTTTCCTTGTTGAAACCTCGGACAGTTTGAAGGGCCTCAGATTCTGAGATCTTCGTACGTTCCAAGTATTTGCTGGTGAAAATCATTGACATTAACTGCGGTAATGTGCATTTGTATAGCATTTTTACTTTTTCTGTAAATATGCAATACTTATCGAAACATTAGCTCAAGGTCCTTAATTTTTGTTTTAATGAAGAAACAAAGCATTGCCTTTCTTCTTTTTTTAATTTTTATTTTTGCATCGAAGAACTGGGGTGTATGCCAGGGGTGCAGAGGCGAGAGGATTCACCAGAGACAGAGTGGGGAACATAACAGGCAGATTTGCTGAAATACACTGCTAAGGGGAACACTGGGCAAGACAGGAGAGGTCTGCTGCGCCATATGTGGGTTAGCTTCCTGGCCATAGGGTGATAGTGCTGAGACTTAACTCCCAGGCCACCAGTGGGGCCCAGCATGACTTTTCATGTGAAAGTTGCTCAGGTCATTCCATTTCATAGCATTTGTCCTCTTATTGTATCTCTTGATACAATAATTTGTTCCTGTTTTTCAGCTGTACTAAACCATCATTTCTGTGTGAGCAAGGAGAAAGTGTGATTTTCATCTTTATGTCTAATATCATAGTGCTTGTTTTATGGTGCCGGGTTCACTACATTTTTTGTTGAACTAATAATCAGAACTGAGCTTGTGAGATTTCTTAAAATATATTTCTAAATCTGAGTCACAAATGTATTTTTGTGTTAATTTTAAAATATACTTGGCTATGGATATTGTCTTTGAGTGTTATTGCTTTCTGGGTAAGAATAGTTCATTTAATATACATTCCTAACAATGTATACATAATATACCTTATGTATGAAGGTAATCAAATGAAAACCAACTCCTTTTCAGCTATTAGTGGAGATTGTAAAGTATAGGTAGAGTTTTTTGTGTTGGCCCCTTGGGCAATGAAATTGGGAGTAAGATACAGGAATTTACTGCTAGAGGAAAGGTATCTAAATACTTTTCCTGTTTTGTATTTGAGTGTCGTAGTTTTTATTTTCTTCGCTAACTTAAATATTATGTAAAATTTCAAGGTAGCTAGGTTAGCTATACTGAGAAATACATTACATGTATTAAAATGATATGCAACTAGAATTGTGATCTGACGACTGAATTTTTTTTTTCTTTAAAGCTTGTTGGGGTACAAATTACATACTGTAATTCACTCTTACTGGTGTACAGGTTGATGAGTTTTGGCAAAATAGACAGTGTCATACCCACACCACAGTCAAGACATAGAGTACTTCCATCTTCCGCAAAAATACCCTTATGTTCCTTTGTAATCTGTTTTCTACCTCTACTCCAGCCCCTGGCAATAAGATCTAATTTCTGTCCCTTTAGTTGTTTTTTCTAGAATGTCATATAAATGGAATCACACAGTATTGTAGGCTCTTGTACCTGGCTTTCTTTCACCTAGCATAAGATTTTTGATATTTATTCATGTTGTTGCATGTACAAATAGTTTGTTGGTCATTGAATTTTGAAATTGAATTTAATATAATCTTTGATTTTTTTTTTTGTGCTACTCTGTCAAAAAATAGTTTAAGATAGTTTTCTCAGATCCAGCAGTTGCTTTATTATTGGACATAATGTTGTTCATTTTTATCACATTAAAAATATTTTAATTGATATTATTAAGTGGTATTTATTTATATTAGTTAATGCTCTTTTGTTAGCTCATCTACCAAACAGGTGAATTAGACATTGCTCTCTTTTTCATCATATTTAATCATATTTACTTTAATGTAGGTAGCTATCATGTATTTTAAATATACAGTACATGGTAAATGGAACAAGAAATGAGAAATGATGCAATAATAACACCAAATATTTAGTTTATATTATGTTTTAAGTTTAATGTATGTTGTTTATACTAAAAATAGAGCATTGGTCATAATGAAGAATAGACATTGCTCAACCTTCTAATGCTTAGCACGAGAAGCAGTTCTAATATTGAAAGTTGGGGCAGACAGTGAAAAAAGGTCATTTTCTGATCATTTTTTGCTTTTCCTCACAGCCTTTTTAAAGCTGTGTTCTTTCTCCCTTGGGTTCGGGGATAGCAGTCTCCTTCCCGTATGTGTTTCACCTCTCATTCGTAGATTCTTGATAGTTTTTCCTCTTCTACTTATCCCTTAAATATTGGTATTCCCAAGGTGGTTCTTCAGCTTTTTTTCTGTTTTCTATTCCTATTGATCTTATCTATGCATATGACTTCATATTTGCTTTTCTTCCTTTATGCTGATGGCCAAAATATCTATCTCTAGAATATATTTCTCTCTTGGGACAGCATAGCTCTCTACCAAGCATGCCTGATGTCACACAAATACAATAAATTCAAAAGTAGATAAATCTGAATTTATCCCTCAATCCTTTACTACTCTTAACCCCTCTCCCACTCCAAAAGAAACTGTTCTTATAACTATGTGAATTAGGTTGTTAATGTTTCCATCATCAGCTTAGCTGCCTAAAGTAGAAACTTGGTGATAATGTTTGATTCTTCTCCTTTATTCTATTTCCAGTTCAGGTGTTCACCCATTTCTGAATAACGCGTGTTTAAGTATCACTTGAAACCAACCATCCCACCTCTTCTGAGAGTGGGCATGTGCATACAACTTACCAGGTGGAATAGTTCCTGGCATTTTAAGAAAGATGTAGAGGTAATTGTGAAAGAAGTATCTATTTAGTGTTAGGATACTTTTTTGCTCATTTGCTTGTACTCTGGTATTTAAAATTAAGGTGTAGTCTTTGGGGACTTTCTCCTTTATAGGTTAAATGCAACTCTCTTCTGGACATATTTCCATTATATCTAGAATGTAGGACATCTGACTGGTTTGACCTCAGTTTTGTCTTTCCATATCTTTCTTTTAGAGTACTACGTTTCATGCATGTGTTCATTCATTTCAATACTCTGAGTTTATGTGTTCAGGAGCAGGGCCTGTGTTGAGAAGAAAATGGAAATGCAGGAGGAAAGGTAAATAAAGGGCTTCTAAATTGCTTTTCCTATACAGTGGAAACAAGTTCACTTGAGTAACATTTTCATTTTTGTTTCAAATAACAGAAAAATAAACAACTGCAATAGGATCTCATACCATTCAGTTGCTAGGCATGCAAACATTTTTAATGAGGAGTCAGATATTTTGTAACCGTTACTTGTTTGTAAGTTTGGAAATTATTGCTCATGGTTTTGTATAACTTTGGAGTGTTTCTTCCTTAGAATAAAAAATTTTCTCCTTCAGTCCCCAATTTGAACAAAAGGATCTACTTAGAATTAGTGGTTTAAATAAACTTGAGCATTTCTGTTGTGAATGGCATCTTAAAGTGTGATGCTCTCTTGAAAAACAAAGTATCATTTACTTCACTGCATTTAGAGTTATAAACTAAAGAAATAACAGATGCTATAGTTTGCTCTAGTGCTGATTACCATGTTTTCTAGAAAATGATATAAATCCAAAGTCAGATTATTAAGGCTGAAGTGAGAACCCTATCTAGTTAGTTAATTCGTCTTTGTAAGTGGCTTTCACAGAGTAAGAATTCAATAAATTATTGTTGACTAAGTCAATTTGTATATTTCAGTTTAGGAATCTAGGGGTGACAGAAGAGGAGGGGGGCTTGCTAGATATTGAGCATGTTTGATAGAGGAGAGAAAACACAAAATTCATAAATGGTAGGACAGCTTTTAAAGTAAAAAATAGGTGTATTTTTTAATTACTTTTATTTATATAATTAGTTTTGATTAGCTGGATAAAAGAAAAATAAATTTACAGAGAAATGTTTCCGTATTTTTTTTTTCATTTTTATTCCCATTCCATCTTTGCTTTTGATTTCCGTTATTACTTCTAGACTTTTTATCCTTGCTGCTTGGGGACAAATTGATAGGCTCAGGACTTTAATGACTTGCCTAATCCAGATGTGCATGTTAGGGATTGGGAGGTTTTGGTGGGAGAGGGAGGGAGGTGTTAAAGTTCTTCAATCTTTTTCAGTTACTGATTGTAGTGTATCTCAAAGTGCCATTGAATGTCTTCATTATCAGATGAGGGGACCTGAAAACCACAACCTAGCATTATTTACAACTTGCAATGAAGTTTATTCAGTGTCTGAACTCTGAACTGCTACCTACCTTAAGCCATGTTGCCTACACTAATTACATGGTTTCAGTGGCTCTAATGTTTTCAACTATAAGATAACTACCAAAATCTTCATGTTTTTTCTTTTTAAGATTTATTTTAATTTTACATACAAGCTGGGGTACAGGCCAGAGGTGTGGGGTGGCGAGAGGGCTCACCAGAGACAGAGCAGGTAGCAGAACAGGCAGATCAGAACTACACTGCTGAGGGGAGCAGCGGGTGAGGCAGGAGAGGTCCGCTGCGCCATGTGGGATTCTCCCTGGTCGAACTCGCATCACCACTGCTGACAGCTCCACAGCGCAGCGCTCAACCGCTGCGCCACCAGGGAGGCCCCAAAATCTTCATGTTCTTTACAAAAAATTCACAGCTCAGCAGCTCCCCATTTCCTTAGTTTTTGTGGAAACCAAAGCTACTTACAGTTTAAGTAAATTGTGAAATTTAGAACTTAAATTTTCAAGAACCTCAAAGTTAAAAATTTCTCTTAATTTATTTCCCACTTTACAGGGAATGTGGAGAACACTACGTGCTATTTGGAAAACAGGAAAAATATTTATTATCTCATACTTTATGTTTTCCCAACTAAAGTTTTTAATAAAAATAATTAATTTTAATTATGGTTAAATATTTATTCATGTGTATGTAGTCATACTAGTCCTCTTTTCTTTTAAGGTTGTGTCATAAAAATGTTTCCCATTTCCTATACGTGCTCATAGTTACTTAGAATGTCAGTCCATATTTTTTTCAGCTGATGACCCATACATTTTCTTAGTCATTGTACTGTTTGACATTTAATTTACTTTCACTCTTTTTCTGTATAAAAATGAGGTAGCAGAATATCTGTCTGTAGCTCTTTTCCTCTTTGGGGGGCTTTCTTCAACTTGAGTAGAGTATCGTAAGTGGAAGTTGGACCAAAAGCTTTGAGCACTTTACAACAGTTAGTATGTATTTCCAAAAATAGTTTTACCATTCTTTAATCTTTTTATTCATTTGTGTCTTAATTCATTCAGTAAATGCACTTTTCCCCATATAGGTGCACATTTCCTATTATAATTATTCTTAGATTATTTAAGTGCTCTTCTCCCCCCACCATTGTGACTGTGCTCTCTTCAATATAGTTCTATTACTTAGTTTTGATATTTGAGACATGAAACTAATGTGATATTTACATGGCCCTGACCTCACGTTCATTCTCTTATTTTTCAAATATTGTTTTCTATCTCTCAGAAACTGTTGGGCATTGGAAATTATGAAATAAAATTTGAGCCTTGCCTTCAAAGATCGTACAGTCTAAAGTGGGCAGAAAAACAAAGGTTATGTCACAATATCAAGGTTAACAGAGTACAGTGGGAGCACTGAGGGGGATCACCTAATTTATACTAGAAATGGTATGTAAATTTAATGTTGAAGGCCATTAGTTAGATTTTTGAGCTTGTGGCTAAAAAAGGAGTGTACCAGAAGGTTTGAAACTACAAGAAGAACAGCGGGTCCGTATTATGAAGGAATGTATATACCCTTAAGAATTTTGCATTTTATTTTAAAAGCGTGGGAGTAAAGAAACTTAGTAATGAAGTATATTTTATATTTAAAAAATATTTTGATAGAAGTTAGATGGTAGGCAAGTGATGCCATTTAGGAATTGATAAAGAGATTAAGACAGACTGTGGAGGGGGCCTCCCTGGTGGCGCAAGGGATTAAGTCTCAGCCTCTGAAGCTGTTGGCAGCCACTGCAGCACAAGTTCGAACCCCAGCCAGGGAGCTTCCCACATGGCACAGCAGACCCCTCCTGCCTCGCTCACCGCTCCCCTCAGCAGTGTATTTCAGTCAGTCTGCCTGGTCTGCTCCCCACTCTGTCTCTGGTGAATCCTCTCACCACCCCCCCAACACCCCGCACCTCTGGCCTACACCCAAGCTCTTGCATGCATAAATAAATCTTAAAAAAAAAAAAAAAAGACAGACTGTGCCGACTATGGAGGTCATCTGTAACAAATACTAAGGAATTAGCTTGAGTATAATTTGTTATGTAGTCAGATTGGGTAATGGAGAATGAAAAAAGTGATTCCTTTTGATTCCTTTTGATTCTCAAGTTTCACATTTGTGGATCTGGGACTGTGGAAGGTTTGTTCACTAAAATCAGGAATGTAAGAGACAGTTGTAAGAATTAGACAGTGGGTAGAAGGGCAGGAGGTGATGCTATAGTTTAGGCATATTGAGATTAACTGACCTATGGTATAGCCAGGTGTACTGTGGATATGGGAGTCTATACACTTAAGATTCTCAGAGCTCAGAAGACATTAGACTTATCTTTAACAGAATACATCATTATGAATTGGTTTAGGAAAGGGTTCTTTTCATGAGGAAGGCATAGTTAAATCTATGTAGACTTTTGAAAAGGATATCTAAGATTTAACTTTAAAACTGTGCTGAACTCCTAGGATTTCTATTACCCCAAATGAGACTATCCAAGATAATGACATTCAATTTATTAATGTAATTCTGGTGTAGATATTCAAATTAAAATTAGCATATAACTTTTAAAGTCAGTGTAAGTAAATGAATTGCCAACTTATAAATAAGAATACAATCTATCAAACACTGTATTCCTCTTCCTATTTTGGTTGGAATGGATATTAAAAATATTCAGTATAATGGCTTGGTCGCTAATTAAGGTTAACTGTATGGTAGATAGTATGTGGTGGTTGTTTTTAAAATCTTATTTGGTTTAAATTACCAGAAATAATAATACCATTTTTTGTTGAGGCTTTGTTTTCCAGTCAATTGATAATATTACTGTGATATTATAATAACAAAGAGAATGTTCTTGTAGGATTTTCTGTTGTACAAGGCTTTCCTAGCGCCTTCCTGGTACATTTTTTTAATCCAGCTTAATCTGAACACCACTTCTTTAGTTTCATACTAAACCATACATGATAGATCTTTTAGTAGTTATTAAAGGTTAGTAGTATCTTTACAAATATAATTAAAGATCTACTTTTAGAATAATTAAATTAAAAATGGCAGTAGCTTTTTAAAAGTATATCAGGAATAATAATTATAAAGGAATCAGGCTGATTTATCAAAAATAATCGGTCAGACGTCATAATGTCAAAATGAAAATTAATGCTTTCCTAGGCTCTAAGTACATTTAAGCAAAAGTACTTGCTTTATTTTATATTTTTCCTAGGGAGGTGGCATATCAGAATCACCTAGGGATCTTTTTTCAAACTATAACCCCCTTCTGGAGATTTAAGATAAGTTTATAGGTTTCTCTTTTAGCTAGCTAGTCCCTTAGGCATTTTAATATTTCCACAAGAATTAGTCGAAAAAGTACTTGTGTTCAGTTATAAATTCTAGACATTTGATGTTAGGTCTTTTGTTTCAACTTCTCTCATAGATTTTACTTGGCTATCTGAAAGATTCCTTTTTTCCTATTCTATAAAAACATCACCTATGAGTCATAAAGAAGCAAGGAACCATGGCCTGCAGAATCATTGGTGAC
Source organism: Scalopus aquaticus (assembly GCA_004024925.1). NCBI lineage: Eukaryota > Metazoa > Chordata > Mammalia > Eulipotyphla > Talpidae > Scalopus > Scalopus aquaticus. The sequence goes on along the minus strand of PVIJ01006219.1, from coordinate 41,582 downwards.
TTAGAATTAAAAACAGAATAGAGAGGTATGTTGAGTTCTGAAGAATGGGAGGGATACTGATGAGGTCAGAATAGAATTGAGGAAAGAGGTTTGGGTAGCAGTTATTGTAAATTAATTTGACAAAAGAATTGAAAATTAAGGTTAAAAACAGTAAATGCAAATTACTAACAGGCCTTAGAATAAAATTTAAAATTGTGAACAGACTAATTTTATCCTACAGGTGCTTTATGTTTAAAAAATTTACTCAGAAATCAGTTTGCATTATCTTGTAAATGTTGGATGTATATGGCTTAAGAATAAGATGTAAAATGCTTTAAACTATGACATACATTTTCCATTATGTCCTTAGTATTTTTATCATCTATCTCTTTCTATTTATGAATTGGTGAATACATATACTTTTCAAGCATATTTCTAATGAACGTCTGCTAATTTGTAACATTTACAGTGATTTTTGGGAAGATACTAGATAAGCAAAGGAAACGTAATTAAATCAATTCAAATTCATCTGGTTTTGAAATACAAGTATTCCTTCATAAGACAACTTGGGTGTCTATCACAGATGAAATGAAATATCCCAGATAATTACTCTGCATTGTGCGTTTTTTATTTGACTCATCTGTCATATCTCAAATGGTCATCTGAAGTGTTGTACTTATTGTCTATCATGCTACAATTTATTTTGTTTCATTTTTCACATTGTGTTTCCACTCAGATCATAAACTCTTTAAGCGTATAAACTGCCTCTGGTACCTGGCAAAGTTTCTCTCTTGGTGCAGACTCTTAGCAAGTGTTTGCTACTAGCTTATGTGGCTCATCTAGTTTGAAAAGGTATATAAATTATCTGATATTCTTACAGATCATAACATTCACTCTTTAAAAATGTACAGTTATAGAAATCAATGTGGTTTTAGTATATTAACAAAATTATGTAACCATCAACACTATTTACAGAACACTTTTATTACCCCACCCCCCCAAAAAAACCTCATAACCTTTAGGAGTCACGCCACATTCTTCCCAGCCCTTGGAAATCACTTACCTATCTTCTGTTGCAATAGTTGGATACAAGTATGGATTCCCTTTTTCATATAAATGGAATCCTACGATGCAGCCTTTTTGTATCTGACTTCTTTTCCTTGGTCATCTTACTGTATTATGTATCAGTACTTCCATTTCTTTTTATGACCAAATAATATTCCATTGTATGGATATGCCACGTTTTACTTAACCATTTGTCAGTTGATAGACATTGGATTGTTTTCATCTTTTGGCTGTTATGAATATGCTGTAGTAAACAGTCATTTACAAGTTTGTACATGAGCATATGTTTTCAGTTCCCTGTTAGATACATGGGATTGTAATTTCTAGTCATGTACTAACTCTGTTTAACTCTGAGGAGTTGTCAGATGGTTTTCCCAAAAGGGTACATGGATTTTTACATATCCGTTAATAGTATTTAAGGGCTATACTTTCTGTGCAGTAACAGTACTTGTTATTGTCTGATTATAGCCATCCTAGTGGGTATGCAGTGGTAGCTCATTGTGGCTTTGATTTCTATTTCCCCAATGATTAATGATATTGGGCATTGTTTCATTTGCTTATTGGTCATTTATTTATCTTCTGATTTATCTGAGGTTTTTTTCCTCTTTGGTTGCTTGTACCTTTGATGTCATATTTAAAAAACCATTGCCTAATTTAAGGTCCTTAAGCTTTATACCTATGTATAATTTCTTTTTTAAGATTTATTTATGCATACAAGAACTGGGGTGTAGGCCAGTGGTGTGCGGTGGTGAGAGGATTTACCAGAGACAGAGCAGGGAGCAGAACAGGCAGATCAATTGCTGAGGGGAGCAGTGGGCAAGACGGGAGCGGTCTGCTGCACCATGTGGGAATCTCCCTGGCCAGGGATAGAACTCGTGCTGCAGTGGCTGTGGACAGCTTTATAGGCTGAGCCTTAACCCACTGTGCCACCAGAGAGGCCCCCTATGTGCAATTTTAGCTCTTACATATAAGTCTGATCTATTTTGAGTTAATTTTTTGCATGTGATATGAGGTACAACACCAACTTCTTTCTTACACATTTTTAGCCAGTTGTCCCATCTCTATTTGTTGTATAGACTTTCTCCTACTGTGCAGTGAGTGATCTTGAAGCCCTTGTCAAAAATCAATTGAATGTAAATATTAGAGTTTGTTTCTGGACTCTCAGTTGTATTCCATTAATCTATTTGTCTGACCTTATGCTGGTGTCATACTGTCTCAATTACCATAACTTGTAGAAGGTTTGAAAATGGGAAGTTTAAGTGCTCCAACTTTGTTCTTTTTGAAGATTGTTTTGGTATTCTGGATCCTCTAGCATTTTCATATGATTTTAAGGATCAGCTTGCCTATCTCTGCAAAACAGGCAGCTGCAATTTTGATAGGGATTTCATTCAATCTATTAATTTGTGTAGTATTTTCATCTTAATATATTGAATGTTCTCATTCACGGACATGGAAATATCTTCTTTTTTTATGCCTGATTTCTTTCAATAATGTTTTATATAGTTTTCAGTGTACAAATGTTGCACTTCTGTTAAATTTGTTCCTGAACATTTTATTCTATTTGATACTGTGGTATAAATGGCAAATAATACATACTAACAGAAGTTATATGACAAGTTATTTCTATTTGTCCAGTGATGCTACTCTGTGAGTTGAAAAAAATGTGCACATATGAAAAGTGAAATTAGACAGCTCAGAAGAAAAGTTATGGCCACATTATGTCAAAATTTTCATTTAGTGCTATCTAGTAGTAGTTTAGGATTAAAACTGAGAAATTTGTGGCCCAGTATTTAAAACAATGAGCTTTACCCTGATAAAGACCGTCTCCAATATTTGTTGCAGGAATAAACAAATGCTTATTTGATAATGTGTATATATGGATGCAAAATCAGTTCTGTTGGTCAGTAATTTCTAAATTCTTCATTTCCTTCTAATCAGGTGATTTTCAGTAGCGTATCTGAAAAGCTTGATTTGCAAAGAAGGGAGTACTAGTGAGAGAATAGTGACTAGGAAAGAGAGATTAAGAGGGGGTTAGGAAAAGTGAAGAGAGGCAAGGAAGCGAGATTATTAACTTGAATTTTGTTTGTGCAAACAATATTAGGATTTAAGTAGATATATTTGCTGATGAGAAATGAAAAGCAAACAGTGATAATGGATTATTCCTCAAACTCAAAATTCTGTTTTTTAATCTGAGCCACAATTTAACTAAAATGGCATACATATATTAAAATATGTTCACTGTTACTAGAAATTAGGGAAATGAACAGGTATACCTTAAGTTAGCTTATCATATGTGCTGTTGATTAACAAGGATTAAATAAAGCACTATAAAACTGTTCTTATTTAAGGAATTTTATCTTCCATATTTATTACTTATATTATCACTACCTTTAGGTATGAGAATAGTTATAAAGATAGGTAGGAAACATTTTTTTAAAGATAATTATCCAAAGCTTTTTATATGTTTCCATTATTATATCTAATACACCTGTCGAAAAACCCCTTGGCGTAGATATTTGCACTTCATTGACTAGGAAATTGAAGCTTAGGAAGTAAAAGTTTCACAGGTTGAAACAGGAGGATAAATAAGTTGAACCCAAGTTTTTCTGATTCTAAAACCTAGTCCTGAAGTCTTAATTGCTATACTATACTATTTCACTTCCTTTGAGGCTCTTACACTCACTTTGCTTATGTTAGGTGTAATACTTCTTAGATCCTTAAACTGTAAATAAGAAATAAGATTTAAAGCAGAATTTTACTTTAAAATTTTAAGTAAATTTAAGTAAAACATTTTTACTTAAAAAAATCAAGTTTTTGTTTTTGGAAATCAAGTATTTATTTGCCCATTCTTTCATGTTACTACATTGTCTGTCGTGGTTTCAAAAATTTCCTTGGTGTGTTCACTTTGGAAAGTTGACCAAGGAAGTTCTCGGACTGCTCCTTGAATAATTTTAGGAATAAAAGTTACAGCTTTAACGAGGGTGTAGATAAAACTTGAAAAGAGTGAAATAACATTTCTTCATTTCAGGACACGTCTTCTTTTTTGCTTATCAATAACTACAAGTCTCTTTATCCCATTCAGAACATCCCCTTTGGTGTATGTATTTTTAATTCTTACTTTTTTATTTTAGGCCCAAAGCTAGTTAACTGAGATTTTCTGTCTGAGTTATTGAGTATTACTGCATAAGTACACATATACAGAGAGTTTAAAATCCTGCTAGTACTCAAATAAAATCAATCCCTGGACTGTATTATCAGAGACATGTCTGCTGAGATTAGGAATTTTCAGTACCCATTTTAGGAAAGTATTATGATAAACATGGGGCATTTAAATGCTTAGTGAATAATAACATAATTACTTATACTTTGCTTATAGAATATAGAAGGTTTTTAATGAATTAGAAAATGAGTATTCTTCACTAAAACTTTTAGTTGCATTTTTCCCAGCAATAATGATGAATGACAATAATGGCTAATATTTATTGTGATCACTGGTTTGAATATTTTTAATATTGCATTATTTAATCCTCGCTGCAGTATTTTGAGGTGTACGGCATATTTAATATTCCCACAATACAAATTAAGAAACAGGGCTTATGGCCTCCCTGGTGGCTCAGCGGTTGAGCGCTGCGCTGTGGAGCTGTCGGCAGCGCGCGATGCGAGTTCGATGTCCAGCCGGGGAGAGTCCCACATGGTGCGGCAGACCCCTTCTGCCCGCTGCTCCCCTCAGCAGTGTATTTCTGATCTGCCTGTTCTGCTCCCCACTCTGTGTCTGGTGAACCTTCTCGCCAGCCCACGCCTCTGGCCTATACCCCTGCTTGTATGTATAAATAAATAAATCTTAAAAGAAAAAAAAGAAACTGATGGCTTACAAAGAATGTGACTCACCTAAAGGATAAGGGAAGAAAATCCCATAAGCAATTCAAAGTTGGCATGTTTAAAATAAACACATACTCTCCCTAAGTTCAATTAGATGCTAAGCTTTCTGGGGTCAAGAACTTAATATGTTTATTGCTTTATTCTTATTTCCTAACACAGAGTTTGAGTTATTGCAGTAGTCCCAGACATATGGTATATTATTCCCTTTTTAAGATGAGTAAGTAAAGTTTGGGGAGGCTGATTCATTAGCTTTAGCCATGAACCTTCTGGAGAGAATCCATACAAGTCTCATTTGCATTTCATGACTTCTGTTCCTTGGACTACTATTTCTATATTTGGCAGGGTACCTGGCAAGTTCCTATTCATTCTTCAAGTTCCAACATAATTCTGTTTTTTCTTTTGAAGCCTTCTTTTCTCTTTTAGGCAAGATTTGTTGTTCTCTATCAGCACACTTTTTTTAAATCTTTGCTATAATAACCTATCATATCATACTGTAATTTTCTTCTTCCCCTAAGCTGGGAGATAGATCAGGAGAAGGGACTGTTGTGAGCTGTGTCTTACTCATCTCAATTAAATATAATACTAAGTATACGGTTACTAGTACTTTATGTGCTCACTAAATGTTTGCACTGAATGAATTTATACAAACAAGCTAAAAATAGACTTGTAGATGAATGTTAAGGTACTTACTTCATTGTCCACTCTGAATCACTGTCATTTGCTTTGTGATTTTAGTCGGCTTCTCAGATTATGAGAAATCATTCCTCAAGCTGATTTCTTTCAGAAATATCGTTAATTGAGGGAATACTATGCTATCTCTAGATTGCTACAATGGTTTTGTAAGACTTTGTCTGATATCCTTATCATTTGGAGAAAAAAATGAAGAGGAAAAGACTTAGAGAAGATGCAATCATAGATAAGCCAGCCATCTGTAATGAGCAAGTTATTTAAGGATTTGAGTACAGTAAGGATCATGTTAGTTTAAATTCTAGGCTCCTTAATACAGAGTATAAATTAGAGCTGTATCTACTGTTAATACATAACACGGGGGCCTCGGTGGTGGCACAGGGGTTAAAGTCTCAGCACTATCATGCTATCTCCAGCCACTGCAGTATGAGTTCGATCCCTGGCCAGGGAACTAATCCACATAGCGCAGCAGACCTCTCCTGTCTTGCCTGCTGCTCCCCTCAGCAGTGTATTTCAGTCATTCTGCCTGTTCTGCTCCCCACTCTGTTTCTGGTGAATCCTCTGACCCCCTGCACCTCTGGCCTACACCCCAGTTCTTTTGTGCATAAGTAAATAAATACATAACACATATTGCATAGGGTTGTTTATGAGATTCAGTAAAGATGCCTCCTTTCTGCAAAAGGAATTTAAGCTGTTGACATACTTGTAAATCAAATGGCTCTGAAAAGTTTTTAAAAACTATCTTAGTTATCTGTTGCTATGTATGTTACCCCAAATTTAGTAACTTAATCAGTAAACATTATCTCACGATTTCTGTGGCCCAGAAATCTGAGTGCGCTTAACTAAGTAAGCACTTGCTGAACGCCACAGTTTCTCATAAAGCTACAGATTTCCCAATCTAGCTGTCAGTGAGGGCTGCAGTGGTCACTGGGCTCAACTGGCAGAGGATATGCTTCTAAGCCTACTCATTGTCTGTTGGCTGGCTACAGGCCCTTAGTGGTTGTTGGTCCCTTAGTGGTTGTTGGCTGGGTATGTCAGTTCATTATCAATGTGAACCTTGCTCTAAAGCAGCACATATCATCGCAGCTTTCTTCCCTTAGAGAGGTAAGAGAGATTACTCAGAAGCAATAGTCTCTTTGTGACTTAATCCCACAGTTGATATGCCATCACTTTTGCCATATTCTGTTTGAAGTGCAAGTCTCGGTTTGGTCTTCACTCAAGAGGAGATTACACAAGGTCATATATTAGCGCCAGGAGGGATAGCATCATTGGGGACCACTTAGAGGCTGCCTACCACAGTGTCTTAATGAGTTTAGTATAAGGTGTTGAGTGTTGCAAAGTGAAAAAACTGAGTAAATTTAAGTGCGGGGAGCAAGTTGAGGTTTGTTTTTGTTTTGTTTTTTACATACTTTAATATATAAAGGCCCAAAATTACTAGTCGGGGACAGAAATATGTCATTTGTCAGGGGTTCATTGAAAAAGGAAATAAGGAGTGAATATGAATAATTTGTTAAAGTCAGTATTGCTACAAAGTGTGTGCTCATGTATAAGTTCACCCCTTGTTATGCATCTCTATGCATTCTAGGTTGGTTCTGATATATGTGTGTTTTTTTTGTTGGTTTTATTTTGTTTGTTTGCTTTTTTGGTTTGTTGAGGGAGATTTGCAATGCAGAATTCTTACATGGGTGGCTGAGCAGAAAAGCCTGTGGTTTAGGTTGGACTTGAATAGGAGATACATTCTTAAATTTATTTTTCATGTGTGAAGAGGGCAGTTTCTGCTGTTTTTCTCTCTCCTTAATCAGCTTTTTTGTTGTTGTTTGCATAGGTAGAACTGAGGTGTGGGCCAGAGGTGCGTAGGTGTGGTAGTGAGAGGATTCACGAGAGAGAGAGAGAGAGTGGGGAGCAGAACACGCAGATTTACTGATATACACTACAAAGGGGAGCAACAGGCAAGACAGGAGAGGTCTGCTATGCCATATGTAGGTTAGCTCCCTGACTGGAGATTGACCTCAGGCAGCAGCGGTGATAGCACTGAGATTTAACCCTTAGGCCACCGGCAAGGCCCTCCTTAATCAGTATTAATGAGGAATGTATTTGTTATATAAAGACGTCTTTAAAACTTGAAAGGCAAATAAAGAAAATACTTTGATGATGCCTCTTTCTAAATTATTTATTGGTTTAATATAGTTTGAGAATTTCATTGAGATATTGGGGAAACTTGCAATAATGTTTCTATAATATAGCCCAAAATAAGAAACTTCTGAAAACTCTGGATTCATGAAAGTAGAAAACAGATAACCTTACTATATATTGAACATTAAGTTACAATAGCTAAAATATCATATACAGCATATTGTGATAAATCAGTGAAGCAGAACAACCCTAAAATAAATCCTATCACTCTATCTCTCTGCAAACTAAACATGTAATCAGAATCAGCCTATATTTAATATATAGTATACACTGTGATGAGTATACATTTAAGATTTTTCCAAAACAATTTGAAGTAATTTAAACTTAGAAACAATTTTAAGTAGTGTTGTTAATATTATGACATTTTGGGACTCTTTGTTTTAAGACTAATTTTAACAAGAATGTGTTTTATGTTAAGCATAATCTTGGGAGTTGCTTACGTGATTCTTCATCTTATTAAAATCATTGTTGCCTGGTGAGAAGCTGAAGGCCTTTCCCCTAAGATCAGGAACAAGGCAAGGATGTCCTTTTTCACCTTTGCTTTTCAATATAATACTGGAAGTCCTAGCCAGAGCAATTAGACAAGAGATAGACATTCAAGGGATCCAAATAGGAAAAGAAGAAATTAAACTGTCTCTATTTGCAGATGATATGATAATATATATACAAAACCCTTAAAAACTCCATAGAAAAATTACTCAAAATTTATACCAGTTCAGTAAAGTAGCAGGATACATAATCAATGCAGAAAAGTCAGTAGCATTCCTCTATGCAAACACCCAATCTGAAGAAGAAGAAATTAAGAGATCCATCCCCTTCAAAATCGAAACCAAAAAAATCCGATATCTGGGAATAAATCTAACAAAAGACATAAAGGACTTATACAAAGAAAACTATAGAACACTGTTGAAAGAAATAGAAGAAGACACAAGAAGATGGAAAGGCATCCCTTGCTCATGGATTGGAAGGATTAACATTATCAAAATAGCAATCCTACCAAAAGCAGTTTACAGATTCAATGCTATTCCAATAAAAATCTCAATGACATTCTTCAAAGAAATAGATAAACTACTGATGAAATTCATATGGAACCACAAAAAACCTCACATAGCTAAAGCCTTCCTAACTAAAAAGAAAGAAAACGGTGGAATTTCATGCCCTCATTTCAAACTATACTACAAAGACATAGTAATTAAAACAACATGGTACTGGAACAAAAACAGACACAAAGACCAATGGAAACGAATAGAATACCCACAATTAAAGCCGCATTATCTGTGAACAACTAATATTTGACAAAGGAGCAAAGAAAATGCAGTGGAACAAGGACAGTCTATTCAGTAAATGATGCTGGGAAAACTGGACAGCCACGTGCAAAAAAATGAAGCTAGACTACTGCCTCACATGCTGCACAAAAGCCAGCTCAAAATGGATGAAAGACCTGGATGTAAGACCTGAAACCATAAAATTTATAGAAGGAAATATAGGCAAAACTCTACATGACATACATCTCAGCAAAATCTTTAATGACACGTCCCCCAAAACGAAGGACGTGAAGGACAAGATAAACAGATGGGATTACATCAAAATAAAAAGCTTCTGTATAGCAAAAGAGACATTAACCAAACTAACAGACGCCCTACCAACTGGGAAAAGATCTTTGCACACAATATATCCTATAAAGGACTGATAACAAAAATTTACAAGGAACTCACACACCTCAACAAAAACAAAACCAATAACCCAGTCAAAAAATGGGCAGAAGAGCTAAAAAGACACTTCTCCAAAGAAGAAAAGCAAATGGCCAACAGGTGCATGAAAAAATGCTCAACATCACTTATAATCAAGGAAATGCAAATCAAAACCACTATGAGATACCACCTCACACCTGTGAGGATGGCACACATTAAAAATACAGGCGACAACAAATGCTGGAAAGGATGTGGAGAAAAAGGAACTCTTTTACACTGCTGGTGGAATGCGAACTGGTCCAACCACTATGGAAAGCTGTATGGCAATTCCTCAAACTGCTCAACATGGAGCTTCCATACAACCCAGCAATAGCACTTTTGGGAGTCTACCCAAAGGACACAGAAACACTAATCCAAAAGGATACATGCACCTGTATGTTCATTGTGGCACTGTTCACAATAGCAAAGATATGGAAGCAACCCAGATGTCCAAAAATAAATGATTGGATCAAGAAGATGTGGTACATATACACAATGGAATACTATTCAGCATTCAAAGAAGATAAACACATGCAATTTGCAATGACATGGATGGAATTAGAGGGGATCATACTCAGGGAAATATGCCAGAAAGAAAGAGAAAAATATCGAATGGTTTCACTTATAACAGGACTATAAGGAAACCAAATAGGAGAGAGACACTCAGTAGGTGGGGAGGCGGGGAGGGGAGGATAAGGGCACAAAATGGAGTAGAAAAGAACACAAGGGACCACGGAGATGGATCACGGGTGAATTATTGTGGGTTACCCAAGGGGAATACAAAATGTAAAAGACATAAATAACAATGAAAATATAAAATAAAATAAAATAAATAAAATTCTTTTTTCTGGTTAAAAAAAATAAAATAAAATCATTGTTGCCTTTATTAGTCTTTTCATTAAGAATGACTTTTTCTAGCAAACTATAATATAGTGACTTTTAAAAAATTTCTGCCCGTGTTCATTGAATCAGTGAAAATAGAATCTTGGTGGCTTCAGAGTTTCCTGGTTCCCTCTCCATTAACAGCTTAAAAAATTACTTCGTAAGTGATTTCTTTAGGAAAGTAAGATAGCAAGGAACCAAGGTGCTACCTGATTCTACTCCATTCAATTCTAAGTTTAACTCTAGAGGGAAATCCCTTTATACTGGGAAAATGATACAGAGCTTAAGTCTTCAGTCCCATTTAGTGTTCACAGCCCAGAAGGATGCCTGGTACCTTTTATAAGACTATAACTTTATCAGTGGTGTTACAGTGATTTTTAGAAGCTGAAATAAATAGCCCTCCTAGATATTAATCTTTTAATATAGTTTCCTCTCTTTTCTTAAAAATAAAATTCTGTTAAATGAGTTTAGTTGTCTGAATTCTGACAGCATTGATTTTGAAACTTTGCTACATACTGAACTCATCTGGAGGGTGATTTAAAATTGTTATTCCCAGACCTTATTCCTGACAATGAAATCAGTATTTCCAGGCATTGCAACCAAGACACAAGTACTTGTGCAGAGTTTTCTGGGTGATTCAAGTATGTGGTCAAGTTTAAGAAACTCTTCTGTGAAATGCTCATTGAGCATCTTTTTAAATGCAGATTGTGATTCTGTAGATCTGGAGTAGGATCCTATTGTCTGAATTTCTAACTCCCTTGTTTGATTTTCCTGGTCTGGTGTTCTATAGTATAAGTTTCTAGAATGCTGCATTGACTATTGCATAGACTTTAGTTCATGTAATGCCTTTATTCAAAAAGAACTTTTTTCTACTCTTGGTGTCATAATTGTAAGATATTTTGTTAGATGGGTCCCATATATATGTTTCCTTTAATGCTGATAACATCCCTTCAAGAGTGTAATACATGTTCATGATGAATGATTCAGATAAGTGATAAAAGAAAAATAAAATTAGGTAGCTACTAGAAATTAAAATAGTATTTGTCTAAGACTCCAAGTGAAAGTTAACAACTTTAAGAAGTGTTATATATATACATCTACAACCTTGGATAAAGAAAAAAATATTATGGGAGCAGTAGATGAAAACTAAATGCATTCACTCAGAAAAAAGAAACTACAACATGCATAATGTAGTTACATTAGGGTGATGGGATTATTGCCACTTCATCCTTTTCTCTGCAGTTGAAAATATTTACAATGTACATATATTACTTTTGCAATAAAAAGCAAGAGTCTTCTCAAAAATGCCTCTGAATAACGGATCTGAAAGATAACTAAACAAATAAATACATGAAGCCAAGAAATACAGTAATATATTTCTTCAAAAAAAGGTGATTGCAAAGTGTTTTAGTATTTGCTTAAAAATTCTTTAATCTTGGAAACTTTCAAGTAAAAAGAGTCAAATATGTGTAAATTAATTTTATATTCAATAGCTTTCTGACTAGGGGGTGATCAAACTGCATTTTATATATTATGGATATTTAGGTTTTATTTGGTTTTTATGTTTTTGGCCTATTCAGTCTGTGTCCTGTTGCAGTTTCCTAAATTGGAAGTCAGTTTTAACTGTGATTTGCTTTTAAATTTTATAGTATCAAATCCAACCTTTTATTCAAAATTTGTTGAGCTGACCTTATATGCGGTGCAGTTATTGGCCAGGGAACTAGGATTAGGACTGCAAGGAAATTATGACTTAAGGGATAGAAAAGAAAGTATTAGATAGAGATAGTATTCCAGAAATGACTGAATAACTTTGGGCATAAAAAAAAAATTGTAAGTTCTGATTTCATTTTCTTTTCATTGTCTAAGGTTGTGTATAACATAGTGCAGCACTGCTGACATAGTCATTAAATCTTGGAGAGCAAAAAGAAAAACCAATAAGCCACAACAGTAAAAAATTCAAACAAAATTTAGAAATAATCAAGTCAGATGTAGGTTCTTTAGAATCTTGAAGCCTTATCTAATGAATTAAGTAAAGGAAAAGAAACTTTACTGTTGTATATACTTTGTAGAATTATTATCTTATGAGTATCCCACTCCAAAATTGTTGCTGTCCCCAGTTGAACCTTGTTGCCTATCTTTCCAGACTTCTGAAGCCAGGCAGCATACACCAATGATCTAGTTCTTCATTTCCTAATAAGAGATAGGTGAGTGCTGTTGGTATTTTTAGCAGGCATTCATTCTGCTCTGTGGTTCTCACTACTGCCAGTTGCAAGTAACTCTCAGGTAGTACAAATGAAAAAGTGCTCTCAAATTTTTCTGCAGTTTGGTGAGCAAATACCATCTTCTGCAGAGAATTTATTGGTTTACACTCTAGAAGAGGCCAGTTAACTCTTTTAGAATATGGTGCAAGGGGTTAAGTCTCAGCACCATCAAGCTGTCACCAGCTACTGCAGCATGAATTTGATCCCCAGCCAGGGAGCTAACCCACATGGCACAAGAGACCTCACCTGTTTCACCTGCTGCTCCCCTCAGCAGTGTATTTCAGTAGATCTGCCTGTTCTCCCCACTCTGTCTCTGGTGAATCCTCTCACCCTCTGCACCTCTGGCCTACACCCCAGTTCTTGTATGTATAGATAAATAAAAATAAGTCCTTTTTTAAAAAAGTAGGTTGATTTCATGTTGTACTGTTAGAGTCAAACTGAACATTGGCACAAACGAGAAGGATTAGGAATTAGTGTTAGGGAAACAAATGGGAGGGGTTTGAATTTTTTTTTTCCCATTCCAAAAATTGGTATTTTAGAAATGCAGGAGAGAACTTGCTACAATCTTTTGGAGCGCAATTTGGTACTTTAAACTAAGTTATTTTTCAAGAGAAAAAAATTGGTGGAATCCCCAAACCAGTCAGTCCTTTGGGATTAAACCAGTAAAATCATTTTGCTGAATGTAATCCTTTTTTGTTAACTTTATCCCATTATTTAATTTAACCTAGTTCTAAAGTTTCAAGTTACCAAAAATTTCTGAGAGCTCAGTAAAACTGTTTTCAGTAAAGCAAACTCAGTTACCCAAACCTTTACCTCTCAAGTAAGTTTATCTAATCAGAAAACTTACGGATTCCTGACTTGGCCTTAGCATGAATGATGTAATTTTGGGTCTGTTTCCTTTTATTTTAGCCACAAAATATGAGACCAAATGAGCACCTATTCCTTGTTAGGTAACATTAATTAAATCTAAATCAAATTAATATAAACACTGGTAAAAGTAAAGTACTATACCTAATAAACTCTGAAGTCATGTGTGCTATTCCTGAATTTAGAAATTTATATAGGCACCATTTATATATGAATTCTAATATTACCTGTGAAAGTAAAATAAAACACAAAGGGGGAGACATACACAAGCATATATAAACGCACAGATCTCTTAATTTTCACTGAAAATTTTAGCCATATTTGCTAATTTTGATAAGTTGTAGTTATTTTAACTGTATTTGTTATGACAGAGTTAATTTTCATTCAGTTTTTAAATAGTCAGTCTTTACCTTTTCCTTCAGATAAGAAACTACTCCTTAAATTTGCATTTCAAAGAATGGCTTCTATGGTCAGATTTTTTTCCTTCTACTGCCCAGTAGAGATTTTGGGTTGACCGTCTTTGAACTCTTTCTCCAAGCCCACACTCTTAAATCTTGTAAAGATTCTAAGACAAGGAGTCTAACTCCTCAAAGAACTTGGGTTCTATGTAGCCTGTATGATGAAAAGGTTGATACATTCATTTGACTACATTTTTCTCTAATACACTTCTATTAGGGAGGTTTCCAGTATAAGATGGAAACTAAGGTTCTTACATGCTAGAATAAGTGTTCCATTCAACTTACAATTAAAATGCCCAGGACTAGCACTATCCTGGAAGTTACAAAAGCAAAGTCTTTAGATAGTTTCCCTGAGAGTTTGGCTGGAGTCAAGTTCTTGTCTCTGTTCAGCCATATTGAGATCCTGCCTAGAGTTCTGAACGAGTAAAAGAACACTTCATCCAACTCTTATGATTTTTCTTATGAAGAACACAGAAGATAATTTAGCGGTAATGGCACATGAGGAGGACAAACTAGGAGATAGATTGATAGATTGAGATTTCTTATTTTGTGTTCTGTTTACTGACCCCAGAAAAACTTTTTAAATTTACAGTTTTGAATTTAGTATGAAAAAGAAAAAAACAAAACAAAAAAAAGACATGTTTTGAAAACTTGAGTTTCTTGGTTGCCCTGGCAACTTTAAGGTAGTGTTGATATTAATGAGCCAAATTATTGATGAGATTTTGTAAAAGCAAGCCACAATTTTTGTTAAGGCATGATGGTAGTCTGATTTCTTTATTTTTCTTATTAAGAATATTCCCTCAGGTTAGCCAAAATACTTCTCTATATGTCTTTTCTACAGTTCCCTTTTCTTTATTAATTCAATTTTTTAAAGAAAAAATTTTAGATTGAGAGCTCTAAATTTTTCACAGGTCTAATAACCAATTTAGAAGTTTTCCAATTCAGTAGTGACTCAGCCAACCAATGGAGCATTCTTTATAGTTTACCAGAAAATTCAGAGTAGCTTACTCCCCAATAAGACACAACAAAAGGAATAATTCAATACACATTAACAGTTCTTAACTAAGTCTTGAATCTCTTGAAGCCTGAGCTATAACTAGAAGGAATATGCAGCAGGAGTTGGGATTTGTTTTGTTGTACATTGTACCTTTCAAGATGCATGGGCATTTTATTGTGGTTGGTGGCTGCTAACTCTTTTCCAGATCTTGACCAGCTTATACTTCATTCACATGGGAGTTTCTTTTCTTTTTCTTTTCTGAGATTGCATATTCTCTAATAGCTTTTAAATATTTTTGACCCATGCCCACCAGACTTTGCATTTTTTGACTTCCAGAATTTCTTTAGCAACAGCGATTACTTTAATGCATATTTCTTATTGTAACATAGAAGAATCTGAAGGCAGTGGTTCCTTTTACCCAAATCTCAAGACTGGAAAAATAATGGGGGATAATTGACAAGAACATGGAACCCTAATTTCCTGCCCATAGAACGGCTCAAAATAGCACCAAGGCAGAAGAGATCTTACCCAAACCTTGAGTTGGAAAACATATAAAACAGCACAAAATACATAATATGAATGAAACATGGACCGATCTTGTATTTCAGAAGGAACCAAAGCAATGGGAGAAAGCAGAACCAATGGATCAGTCAATATTAAGGACAATATTAATAATCCTTAAAGCCCAAATTGTCACCCAAGAAGCTAGCTTCACTAATATCCAAATCTTGTTTTCCAAAAACAGTTAGGACAGAAGAGTACCAAATTACTCAACCAAAAGCAATTAATGAGGTTTGAAAACAAAGTCTTAAAGATACAAATAGTAAAAACTAAACAATTACTTTCTTGGGGTGAGCAACAAATATTAAAGGACAAAATCCTTTAAAGCCAGAAATCTCAGTACCAAAGAACTGTTTCACCCAAACTTTCTTTTTTTTTTAAACCCATCTTAAATTGAGAGAAAGAAATAAAAAGATTTCTCACAAATTGCTTTCAATTAGATTCCTGTAACAGAGAGAAGTTAGGAGTCTGAAATGGTAAAAATCTTTACCTCACTTGCTGGCCTGTCCGAGAGTCCTAGATTTTCTCTTGCAGCCATCTCGGGCAAACAAACAGCTCCAACCATGTGATAGGTCACCTGGCTAGCTTCCCAAATTGTTGGGACACAAACAAAATCATGCTGTACCCCTAGGTGTTTTTCTGAGCTAATAAATCAGATAAGCATCGGAGAGATTGATAAGAGAAAAAGCAAATTAGAAGTTTAATAATATGTATACCTCCTGTATACATGGGAGAAACCCAACCCCAGTGGGTTTCTAGTAGCCCACTGGACTAGTAACTCACCCACATGTCTTTAGATGTCATCCTTTAATAGATTAACTAGAACATAAAACACACATGCCCATTTTAAGGAATCTAGCCTGTAGAAATCTTGGAGGGCATAAAAATTGTGTTTTAGGGTGTGCATTTGCAGTATTATTAGTAATAATATAAATAAATAGAAGTGAAAAAAAGACTAACCAACAGCAAAGAATCCCACCCACCTAAGTGGATATTAATAAGGGAATGATTGAGTAGTTTATGATACATGCTGTACATCTGTTTTTTAAAAAGGGAAGTGGGACTGTATATACTTGATACTTTGTTAACAAACAGTACCTCATTAAAGGAAGCAAAGCAAGTTAGACCAACAGTATGATTTACTGTTATCCCAGTTTTACTGTAAAAGTGTGGAGGGGAAACCTGGAAGTTGAATTTTTAAAATATATTGTTTAAACAAGTAAGTAACAAGGTAGAACCAAGACATTTAAGGTTGAGAAAGAAGAAATAATACTTTGTTCTTCTAGCACACAATTGGTTCTCCCATCTTTTACCTTTATTTCTTCCTTTTCCCTCCTTTCTACTACCCAATTTCACTTAATGGAAAAATCTCTCTCTCTTCCCCCTCTCCCCCTCCCGCTTCTGCTTCGGGTTTATTTGTGCAAATAGCACACTGACTGGAAAGACACCAGTGCCCTGAAGATAGCAGCCCAGATGTCGCACCTGTTCATCTGCGCTCATATGTGCAGACAAGGTTCTCTATTCTGGAGCCTTTGTGGGGGCCAGTGCACTTTTGGGAACCTGCACTATAGCCACATCATTGGCCTGGGTTTGAACCTTGGTTTTTGGCTGGGAGAGCCTGAGACCCTTGGCACTGCTGGTGTGCACAAGTTTCCCGGTCTTGGGGTGAGCGATGTTGGCAAGTCTGCTGAGCTTGTGACTGCTGCCTTTTGGTATGTTAGCCCTGTTCTTCTTGGGCGAAAAACTTGTCTTTTCAGTTTCTACCCCAAAAGACTTTATAAAAGATTTGGTTAGTAATGGGAAAATCATCAGCACTATCTTTATGGACCCTCTTACAAGAGCTTAAAATTTGTCATGTTTTGACTCTTTCCTTTCCTCTCATGTCTTCTTTGTTGGGTCCAAATTCCAAAACCTTTTTCCCATATGTGTCTTTGTTTTCCCCATATATACCTTATTGCTCTTGCCCTAATTCATAGCTTCATTACTTTATGCTTCAATTGTTACAGTAGCCTATGAAAATTATCTTTTTTAGGCTCCTGCCTTATTTTCCATGCTAAATAGTATCTTCTGATTATAAGATAGGCAGGATTCGTACTGTTTTCTTGCGTGATTTTTAAGAAACAGGTTTTTGTTGGTAATTCTAGGTGTGAAGAGTACATCCCAATAAAAATACTGCTTTTGCAGTTTGTATCTCTTTGCTTTCTAAAGGGAGAATCTTTTACTTTGCCTTTTTTTAGTAGTGTGGAGAGAAGGGAAAGAGAAAAGGAGATATAGAGCTGTATATACTATGTGTTTCATTAGTCATGGTTTAGCTCTAAATAATTATTATATAAACTCGCACACTGACTTGACTCTTCCAGGGGGAGGATGCTATTATAGTCAGGATTTTAAATGGGTGTGTTTATGGAAAGAATTTGCATGGTGAGTTGTGTTTTAGAATAGAAATTCTGGGATGAATAAGCAGGTCTGCTCTTTTAATATCTATAAGTTCTGGGTTTGTTTTATTCTTTTGATGTCATTCATCTTCCTTTGAGAAATTCTTGGCTAAAATAAGGAAAAATGAGTACTATTGGAATCTGAAGAAACTTGCTAGATGATCAGTTCAGAAGGTGTTCTCTTGAGAACCAGGTTTCCCCTTTAGAGAAAGTAATAGGGAGGACAAAGCACCTTGAGAGCTTTTTCCCAAATGACATTCATCAGATTCTGAGATAGCATCCCACTTAATCTCCCTTTGGGAGTAGGTTTTAATGAATCATTATTAAAGGAATGTGTCATATTTCTCACGAATGTAGGAACAGATCACTAAGTTAGAATAGTTGCCTTCCAAAAAGTGCTTGGGCAATAACTGATTATTTCCTTCACCCTCAAGCCCCAATCTTTCATATTTTCAAGACTGCCAACTGCCATCTTTTCTAGAAAGTGTTCACTTATTTACTTACAGCGGGGGAGATTCCCACATGGCATAGCAGACCTCTCCTGCCTCGCCCACTGCTCCCCTCAGCAGTGTATTTCGGTCCATCTGCCTGTTCGGCTCCCTACTCTGACTCTGGTGAACCCTCTCACCACCCCACACCTCTGGCCTGCACCCCAGCTTGTATGCATAAATAAATCTTTAATAAAAAAAACTAAAAATCCATTCCTTCACAGTGTTCTCTCTGATGTCTCACTAGCCAAGATTTATCATAGCTTACTTACTATAATTTTTTAAATTATAAAGTTAAATCAGGAGGGGTTAACAAAATCAAAGCAATTCAATTTGAGGAAGACTTGTAAAGCTATTGTCGTTAATGCTTCAAAATAGTGAAACTTTAAAAACAGGTGGGTAGTTGCTCTAGATTAAAGAAAACTAAGAGACATCATTACCAAATGCAGTGTGATACTTGACTTATTGATTAATGGATCCCAAATTGTTCCTTAGAGGACATTATTAGAAAAAGAGGATAAATTTTAAAATGGGCTGTTAATTAGGTGTTAAATTTAAGTGTGACATTTTATTATTGTGCGGGAGAATGCCCTGTGTCTTAGGGTGAAGTGTCATAATGCAATTAACTGGTTCCACATAAAAAAAGAGGTAATATATGTAAATAGGGAAAGGGATTTTTAAAAATAAAAAAATAAATGTGGGTTTGTGCTGAGATTTTTTAGTTATGTAAGCTATTTTTATTAAAGTGTATAATTTTCTTATTGTTTGGTATGATCATATATTATTAGTTGGATAAGATTGTATTTATTACATGTTTGTGCTTTTTTTCATTGATTTTAGGAAATAAATTTGTATAGTAATTTTCATGAGGTTCCTCTCTTTGAAGCCTATGAAGTAAACAGACCAGAATTATTATGCTCTATTATTGATCAGCCTTGTATTAGTCACAATATGGTAGGTTAACACTACAGCCTGATCACAGCCAAGGTTTATTTTTTCTTACATTACCTATGCAATAAAGTTTGTTAGGAAGAGATGTGCTCTACCCACTGCCTCAAGAAGTCAGACTAATAAGAGTATTTGACATTGTATAGCTGCATGTCTGGAACATTAGAACTTCACAGTGACTGCAGTGAACGAAAGAGCTGGAGGGTCTTCTACTGACTTAAAGATTTCCGCCATGAAATGACACACAGGTCATTTCTACTCACAGACCATTTACCAGAACCAGGTAAATGACTCTACCTTATTGGTAAGGAACTGGGACACGTGGAGAGCATATGGATAGTTGGTGAGCAGTAAATGTCTGTCACCTTTTGTAGTTCATACCAAGAAATAGTGTAGTTTTTATACTTCTGGATTAAGGCCTTATTGCCATAATTCTGCTTATTAAATTAATAGGAAACATTTTTGTCACTTAGTTTCAGGAAGTGACTTATTATCATATCATAACCCATTATTATTTACCTTCAAAATTATATAGTAAATGTAAACTGAAGTTGAGGGAAGTTTAGTAGTTTGTGTAGTTACAGAGGATATCATTTGGAAAGCTTATAGAGTTTTGAGGTTTTGCTTTGCCATTTTAATTTTAATGGTAGCTATTTCTAAATACTATTTTACCCTCAAACTTTTTTGAGATTTTTAAACAGGTTTTTCCTCAGGAAGTTCTTATCTTTTAACATTTACATTATTTACATTAAAAATAGCCTTAGTGTCTTTCAGAGTCTGATTTATTGACCGCTTATAAATAAACCTGTATGTCATCATTCCCTTATTCTGAGTATTTAATTGACTTAGAGGTTTTAATTCTAATGTATTTCTGAACAAGTGTCTAAAATGTTTGTTTATATTTAACACATTTGACATGTCTGCGTCAATTAGTTACACCTATATAAGCTTTATTTATTTCTGAGGTAATTTTTAATATTAAAATTTTGCATAGAACTACAAACAGTAGAAAACTTCCCTCTTTGAATATTTAATCTTATGATAGATATTTTTAATCTGTAATAGACAGAATCAGGTAATCAGTCTCAGTTGAGTTGATCCATGTATCAAACTCTTCCTAAATAGTTCTTTTTTATTAAATTAGATAAATTATAGGCAATGAAGTGATGAGCTCTTTGCAGGTTCAGTATTGTTTTTTTGCCCCAATAATCTCAATGGGAGTTTTGTTCTCAAAACAATACCCTTAAGAAAAAGAACACTGAAGCTATATTATATCTGCAGAATCGAAAAAGAGAATTATATGTTAATGTTAAGGATACATAAAAGTTTACATACTTAAAGCAGTTTGTTAAAATAGTAACTTAAAAATTTTGCTTATAGTCCAAAGAGAATTTTTGAATAATAGCCACTCCAATTTTACCACTTTTTAAGGTGGTTTCAGATATTTGTTTTGACATATAAAGATGGTATAGATCTTATTATATGTAGTAGTATGTGGTAACATGTCTCAGGATCTCCAGAGCTGCCTTCCTCTTTCATAAAAGTGATGCTAACTGAACACATCAGAAATTCTTTGCATCTATCTGGCTCTCTAAGGATCCAGCTGTTAGCTTATCAGTCAATGAAATCAGATTTTATCATTATCATTGGTAAGACAGACTTAAAAGGGGATAAATCTGGAGTATTCATTTCTTTATCACATCTTTATCTCTAGTGGAAAAATATATGTGGAATGATTCCAATCACTTGTTACAAATTGTCATTGCCATTTCATTTGTGGTAATTTTCCTTTCTTTTTCTCCAAATCATCTATTTCCTGAAGAAAATGAGTTAGTGAAATTTCTTTTCTCAGTATACTTAATCCAAATTTAAAATTTCCTATTAAGATGTCCTCTTACTTAAAAGGTATTTATTAAACTACTATTGTGGTTGGGAAGAAACACTTTCTCTGAAACTTTCCAAAATACAAGTAAGTACCTCACTAAAGTAAAACTGTCTCTTCATTTCCGTATTGGAATTTCGGGGTGTCTAATACCAGTACAATTTTCAGAGCATTCTTAGTTTTTAAGGTAAATTTCACCAACCCATTAAATTTTAATTTGTGATTATCTGTTTTTTATGTTGCTAAAAGGGGACATTTTAAGACTAAACGGGTAAGGTAGAAAAGATAGAACACTAACAGGGTAAGACAGAAGAGATAAGAATAGAAGACAGGCCTTCCATGTATCAATTGATAGTATCACAATTTACGTATTTGTCTTGCATTATCTTTATTTCTCTTAACTTCTGTAAGCCTTATTTTCATCCTTATTTGGAATACATGATTTTTGAACATATCCTGAGAGGAACTTTATAGTGCTTATTGCAATAGAAAAACCTTTTGATTATGTAGGCAAAGTCTTTGTGTGACAAGTACATGACTAGGAAAAAGATATTTTTTAATTTGATGTATATTTGTTTACACAAGCAAAAGATTCTCCACTTTTTTCTAACAGTGTAAATTGATCTTATATATGATTTAAAAAACCTCAGATGACATTCACATACAGATTCTTGTTAAATGCAATGTTCACAGGAATAGAATTTTTAAAGTACAATACAAACAGCTGTCTGTAGCCATCAATACAGTTGACTCATTAAGCTGAATACAGACTATAACAGAACTACCTTGGATATAGCTTCTAAAATTATCGTTTAAAATTTGTTGCCAGGTATTCTAGTTTATCTTATGAGTTCTAAAATGGGTTGTGACACACAGTATAGCTATATAGTACAGAAGTGAATGACTTGGATCCGGGTTTTCTGGGTTTGAGTCCGAGTTCTGATACTGATTGTGAGACTGGGTAAAACAAATTGTATTTGAAGACTCTAAATTTTTTTTTTTTATATTAGTGCTATTTGTCATTCCCAGGACACAGGCTCTCATCTTTTTTTAGCTTTTTTGGGTAAAGATAAGGAATAGAAAGAAATACCAGAAAAATAAAAACAGGAAAAGTTTAAGTGACACAAGTGCAGAAGTTTTCAAAGGTTAGGGAAGTATAAATTGATAGCAGAACTTTAAGGGTGTTTATGTGTGTGCCCTGATGAAGCCCTTGTTACAAGCATCCTATCACTTTGTCCCAGCATTTCAACAAATAGCCATTTTAAGAATGGTATCAGGTAAATAACACTGGTCAACAAATTTTTACAAAAGTCATGTTACTGAAATAAAATTAGTCATTTCCTATCAATTTGTGCTCAACACAAATATGACAGTCAAATTCTAATTTTGGCTCTAGTTTTTTTTTTTTTGTAATCTGCAATAAAGATGTTTACATCACAAAATGCATGCCAATAATAATAGGCCTACGCTTATTTAATACCTGTAAAAAATCAAGTCATAGACTACTTCTTAGATTTCTTCACTTGTCTTTTGTAGAGCTGTTCAGGAATAGAATAGATGGAAGATGGTTTCCATTGTGCAAAAGCACAGCCTTAAGACTCAGTTTTGAAGAGTCTAGAAATATTTTCCATTCTTGTGGGTCATGATTGATTTCTAAGGCATTCATGAGGCC
The DNA here is from genome assembly GCA_004024925.1 of Scalopus aquaticus. NCBI lineage: Eukaryota > Metazoa > Chordata > Mammalia > Eulipotyphla > Talpidae > Scalopus > Scalopus aquaticus. The sequence goes on along the minus strand of PVIJ01006219.1, from coordinate 18,598 downwards.
CGCAGTATCGGAACAGAATACCAGAGTACTTTCCTTTCTGAGGAAAGGCTCCAGCTGCTCGTGGCGCTTTCGATATAAAGTAATTGTGACATCATCTTCTAGAAGTTTCCATCATTGGAATCTTGATCTTAGCAATTCTGCCTTGTTCTTGAATAAGTCCAAATCACGAACCAGGTCATTTAGTTCTTCCTGTGTTAGTCTGTGTGGGTTGATGATGCACCACCGTGAAAATCTGGATCACTGCATGCTGATGGAACAGGAGAAGAACAGGTCGGCTCACCCTTATCAGATGAATCAAGAGAATATTCTGCTGAAGGTTCTGGAGTAGGAAGTCTCTCACCATGTGGAACTGGTCTCAATGCAGATGGAATGTTTGGGTAGACTCTTCTCGACTTCTTTTGCTTCATTATTCCGCCCCAAAGAGAAGGAACCAAGCTGAAGTAGCAGTCTTTGATGTGGTTGCTTGGCTCTCTCCACACCATGGGGACTGCAAACGTCATTGATGGTCTTTTGCCATTTCACCACTGTGAAAGCTGCGTTATAATTGTAGCACAGCATATATGCGGGGCCCAAGCTTGTCTTGGTCACCAACCTTGCATCCAAAGTAAAGATGATAAACCTTCTTCACTTGAGAAGTAACACTTTTCTTCTGGTTGGCAAATGTCGCTTCCCCACAAATAGAGCAGAAATTGTCCAAGCTATTAATGTACTTTCGAGGCATGACTGTTCTGTGTTGTGACTAAATGGATAAAATAATAACAGTTCTATGGAACAGTAGCTTCAGCTGTCTTGCACAAAGTCTGAAATATTTTCAATGCTCAACCTTTCCAACAGGGCTTTCTATAGTGCACTGCTGACGTCAGCTTACTTCAGCAGCCACCTGGCAGTAGTATTTAATTGCATCAGAAAATGATGCAGTCAACTCTGGATGATGTGTGCATGATGGTATTATGCAATACGATGCAATATTACATCATTCTAGACTGATTTAGGATGTTGTGGCAGTCCTACTGGATAAATTTACACGGTGAAACATAAAATGAATTATATGAAATATCTTCAGAACGAGAATAAAAAATGTTCAGGGTTATATTCATGTTCAGTACACCAAGATACTACAGATTAGGGCCTTTTCAAGTCAGTAATGATCTCATTGTTGACCAGTGTAATAGTGCACAGATGATATCAGATATGGTGAAATTGTATAAGTAAACCTTGACTAGTGAACAAATAGTATTAGGACAGATGTGACTCAATTTTTTATTCTTGTCTGCATAAGATCAGTTGTTGATGTTTAATTTATTTAGTCGGCTGAACTTTGGAGTCTATTGACTTTTTATTTTTTAATTTTTACATACAAGCTGAGGTGCAGGCCAGAGGTGTGAGGTGGTGAGAGGATTCACCAGAGACAGAGTGGGGAACAGAACAGGCAGATTGACCGAAATACACTGCTGTGGGAGCAGTGGGCGAGGCAGGAGAGGTCTTCCTCGCCATGTGGGAATTTCCCCAGCCGGGCATCGAACTCACGCCACAGCCACTGACAGCTCCACAGTGCTGCGCTTAACCCGTTGCGCCACCAGGGAGGCCCTGTTTTATTTCTTTATAATAAAGGAAACATTAATGTGGAACAAGAAATTGTTCTGAAGTGGTAATTACAAGATTGTTTGATATCTATTCTGAAAAAAGGACTCAGCATATTATTTTACTGCTACTAATGATTAAAATAGAATCACTTTTTCACTTTTTACGAAATTTATTCATCTTTTTAAATGAAGTAACTTTTCCTAATGTTCTTGTTAATCTTTTGACAGTATAGGCTTTCTTTTCTCAGGTGTCACTATGTTCTCCCACCACCAAAGCACCCATAGTTAAAATTGACTCATAATTATTTTCCAGGAAAGAAAAATGTTACTTATTACCATGGTCAGCCATCACTGCTATCTTCATCTCAATAACTTGGTTTATCTTATATGCCTTATCTGGTGTCTTTAACCTGTGTCTGAAACCTTGCATATCATTTTTGTTAGTTGTTTTTTTCTAAAAGACTGCTGAGCAGTTTCTGTTACCTCATCTTGCAGTATTTTATTGACTAGTTTTCAGAAATTGTTGTGCTTAAATGATAATTTTTAATCATAAGGTTTACCATAATATTTTAATCAAACTTTGGAGATGTTTAAGTCATACCTAGACTCAGAAATAGAGATCTGTACTCCCAACCTCTTCTTTGTATGCCACCATGCATAGCCACGACTGTAGTTCTTTGATTTATCTCATCTTTAAAAAACTTTCAGATTGGGCCTCCCTGGTGGCGCAGCGGTTGAGCGCTGCGCTGTGGAGCTGTTGGCAGTGGCGACGCGAGTTCAACGCCCAGCCGGGGAGAATCCCTAATGGTGCGGCAGACCTCTCCTGCCTCCCCTCAGCAGTGTACTTCTGATCTGCCTGTTCTGCTCCCCACTCTGTCTCTGGTGAACCCTCTCGCCACCCCACGCCTCTGGCTTGTACCCCTGCTTGTATGTATAAATAAAATAAAATCTTAAAAAAAAAACTTTCAGATTACTTTACTAAGTTAACTCTATACCAAATGATAATTCAACCGTCCTAGCTAATATTTCAGTGCTTCCCCACCCTTTCACACCTACCAAAAGAAACTCATCAATATAACATTTTTACCCTTGCTTCATAAATAAGTAAGAAAGATTTCATCTCCAGTAAAAATCATTACTGGTGTTTCCATAAGTCCATATTGCTTTGTTTTGAATACTTTGAAAATTGCATTAGAACTGTAATATTCGAAGACATTTATCCTGTTATAGTAGTCACACCAAAGCAAATAAAAAGTACTCTCTTTGCTTGGAACTATTTTATAATACTGTGCGTACCTCCTTTCACATTTCATGAAAATATTTATTCTATTGCTGAGTATTCTTTTTCTTTGTATTCTTGCCAAATGAGAATCAAAAGAGATGATTTAGGACTTGGGAATTTAATCATGCTAAATTCATGTTGTCATTACTTTCCCAATTTTGTAGTCTCATTAAAAAACAAAGCCACTGGGATTTTTACTTTGCAGTTAGGTGAAGAAGAACTAGTTTACCTCAGTAAAATCCTGTATTTTAGAAAACTTTTAATAAAAATAACAGCTTTCCAATATGAATGTGACTGGTACAGGTCACCACTTAAAACTTAACTCCCTTGACAAATCATTTACTTCTTCAGCTTTAAATGTCATCTCTAGTGATGAACTCAAAAATGTTTCTTTTTGCCACCTAAGTAGAGTTCCAAACCAATATGGGGAGGGGATGGCATTGGGAACACCCCCTTGATGGGGAAGGAAAAGCACGCACGATTGTTGCTTAAAAACTTTGTTTAATTTTGTATTGCGTTTCAATAGCTAGAATTTATTAATAAAGGGAAACAAGAAATCATTAATCTTTCATTGTTGAAATACAGTGTTTTCCTCAGTGTAGTTATTAAAAAAGCTTGTTAGCAGTTTCTCACAGCCTATATCCCATTCCCTTATTTCTATGTCATGACCTTGGACTTTGATCCATTTCTTTAAAACAACCTTTATCATTTCTGTCCTTTTGCTTTACCCAAACCTGTCTGATTTTAAATAAGGAAAATCATGCTATTCATTGTAAATATTAAATCTCATTTTGACATGACCCAGTTTGATTGTATAGTCTTAGAAAGGAATGTTTGAATCTTTATGAGCTATATGTGAAACCAAATTGGAGTTCTTTGGCTATTATAAAGTTTTCCTTTGGCTATTATGATGAGTATTATATACTTTTAACCTAGTTCAGAATGTGGGATGTATGAAGCACATATGTACCTAATTTCCCTGAGATCACTCTGATTTTTTGACTGTAGTGTTTAGGATTACTATGACTATACTAAGTTTTATTCCAGAAAGTCCTGAATTTGACTTTCCTACTTATGAAGTTGGGCAAGTAACAGCCTCTCTGTAGTCCATATTTTTACTTTTTTAACATAACACTCTATTTATATGATAGGATTTTTATGGCTAGACTTGATATTTTTATGTATTATGAGAATTTTGACAGTATAAATGAAATGTTGAAAAGCATAATCCTTAGAAATTGGTGTGCCTTTCTTTTCCCTTCCTTTGATCAAAAGAGAATTTTAAAGTGTGACTGTATTAGGGCAATGCAGTGTAAATTTGAACTATAGCTTTCCTTTCCACCACAATTAAGTACTTTGAGGTATTTTCCAGTAATAAAAACCGAGTTAATGAAAAATATATTTTAAATGAAGGATTTCTTGTAATTAAACCAATCAAAGCTGACTTCTCTGGGCCAGTGATGCTATATTCTGAGGTAGAAATTTCACACTTTTTTTCTGCCTTGATGAATAAGTCAAGGGCTTTATTTTTACTGATATATCTTAACTTAGTAACTAAAATAATCTGTAATTTTTATTCATAGTTTTTATTTAAAAGCAGTAACAAGGATTTTTTTGGAGAAATTGACTGGTTTCTCACTTTTTTTTTTCTTTGATATGAAACACACTTGGTTATATTACTTTGCAACTTAGGTATTCTAATGAATGCTCTCACTTATGAAATTTTATATCTGGGAGAAACTTTTTCTGCGGGCACAGAAGTTACTTACTATTTAATTTAATCTTAACCGCTTTCGTTTTCTGTGTGAATTCTTTATTAGATACCATTTACTTGGCTTGTAAATGAGTCTAAGGGTGTGTGTGTGTGTGTGTGTGTGCGCACGAGTATATCTATAGCTATATATATATATATATATATTTCAATTTATAAGCTCCAGTTAATTCTAGCTGTGAAATCATTCTCTTAAGTTTGTGGAAACTTTAAACGTAGTAGTATATATGAATTACAACTTCAGTCCTGCCAATTTCTAGTCTTAAAAATCTGTAGGGTAAGATCCAGTTTTGTGTGTTTTATTGATGATTAATTTCCATTTTATAAATTCCTAATGAAGGTGGTTAAGATTGCTTGCAAATTCCAAGGTGGTTGTCTGCATTCTACTAACTGTCCTATAGATGGCATTGTTATAGCTTCTTTGCTGACGTTTTTGCTTTTCACAAAGATCTGTTAGTGTTTCATCTTTTAGGATTTTGTGATTTGTTAATGTGATTGCTTAGTCAATTTAGAGTAATCAAACTAAATCAGATAATATCGAACTAATGACTGTAGTTGTTAATTTTGGGTAGCAGCCATTTTTTTCCCTAAATAACCGTTACAACTAAAATTAGCACAGAATATTACTGAATTAAAATTAAAATTTTAATTATTATTTATAAATTATTAAAAATTTATGTTATATGATTTTGTTTCTCAAGGAAATTTTGTGTGACTTTATATAGTTCAGTAGTTTGTCAGCACAGTGGAGTTAGTTTTTTTTTTTTAAAGATTTGTTTATTTATGCACACAAGCTGGGGTACAGGCCAGAGAGGTGGGGTGGCGAGAGGGTTCACCAGAGACAGGGTGGGGAGCAGAACAGGCAGATCAACCGAAATACACTGCTGAGGGGAGCAGTGGACGAGGCAGGAGAGGTCTGCTGTGCCGTGGAGTTAGTTGTTTTTATTATGTTAGGTGATTAAGAGAATGGGTCTTACAGATTTGAGTCTATTACTTCGCTTTGTCCATTATTAGCTGTGTGAATTTAGACATGTTGCTTAACCTCTAAAAGTGGTTCAGTTTCTGCAATAGTCTGCAAAGTGGTTAGAGCAGACACTGTATTGTCTCACTGTACTTGTATTCACAATGTCTGACACTTAGTAGGAACTCAGTAAGTTTTGTGGAATGAATAATACATTACAAGATTGCCATAAAAATTAAACAGTAATGTGAATGTGAAGCATCTAGTAACAACATACATAGCAGGCATTAGCTGCTCTTATCAACAATAACAGAAAATCCCTAGTCTAGTTATTATGTGAAATAGATTTTTCTCTTAGATTTTCATCTCTTATACTCCCTTTCAGTATTTTCTTTCCCCATCTCCACCCAGATGTTTTTTTTTTTTTTTTGCTTTAGTCTTCTATATTTATCTGGGGGCCTGTGTCAAAGCCTTTTTCTTTGATTCTTATATCCATACCAGTATCTTTGTCATGTAACTTTATGTATTTTATTGTCTTAATAATTCCACTTTTAAGGAAAATAATTTACAGTGCTATTAATTATTTTGTCTACTTTGACAGGTATTTCTTAAATGTAGATAAGTTAATATGTGACAAGAAGTTAGTGAAGACTAATGTATTTACATACAGTGAACTAGCACATGGAGGGTATATAAAGGGTATTCAGTGAATGGTGCCATTTATTATCGTTGATCTTGATATTTTAAAACACGTCTTGCTTTATCATGTTGTATCTTAAAACTATTAATGTCTACCTATTTTTAATAGTGATTTTTACATACATTATCTCATTTAATTTTTAAAGTAGTTGAATTGGGTTATATTATCCTTAATTTGTATTTGACAAAAACTCAAATTAGCTAATAGCCCAAAGTCATTCACTTGTAAGTGGTGGAATTATAATTAAAAACTGTACACTTGCCACTATTCCCTGTTGTTTGAAGGTTATTTCTTCTTTACGCTAGAGCTGAAAGTATATACATGATACTTAACTTTTAATTCCTGTTGTCTGTACATTTTCCTCTGTTCTGTTCATATTTCCTCCTTTCCTTTTTTTCTTATTTCCGAATAGACCAGGAAAATAGTGTTCAGTACTCTCATCGTAAGCTTCTACATCATACATTTGTTTGTCTCTTCTGCTTTGTTCGTTTTGCTAATTATCATTGATGAATATTTTCTTCTCATTTTTCATATGTATACCGAAATTCAACTCATTGATAACTTAGTTCAGTAACTTTTTTTTTTTTTTGAGGGTAAAAGGGGGCAAGCAAAATAAAATCAAAAGTCTATCTGCCTTGAGTTGAGTTTTCATTCTCTTCTGGTCAAATGGGGGTTGAATTTGAGTTGTACTTTTTCTAAAAGTCCCAGTCCTTAAGGGATTCTTGGGGATGACTCCCTTGGCTCAGGGGTACCAGTGCTGTCTGCCTACTTCTTTCCCTTCTGCTTCATGTGAATACAAAATAGTCATTGCAGGTAAAAATGAGCCCAGCAATCAGAAAAAAGCAGCCCTGGAAGCCCACTTTGCCATCTTGGGCACTGGCCCATGCCCTTTATTATTTTGTCTACAGCCAGAGGGTCTTTTCAATTTTCAGGGAAAGGGGGACTCCTTTTTCATGAGTGTTCTCAGGTCTTCCTTTGTTAAGTAGTCTTTATTCCCAGCAAATTTGTGAAAGCTGAACATCATTGTTTCCATCGCATGTTCCATTTGAGAAGGTATTTTGGTGAAGTCTGTTAAAACCTTGGCTGGGAGATGCAGGGGGATGCTTGGTTGGCTGGGAAGTGTGCCCTACTTTAGTAACTTTCATCCCCTTGGCCATACTTTTTTGACTCCAAGAATAAATATCCTTTTGGGGGTGGGGGGGCTAACTTTTTATTTTCTTACATCACTGTTCATTTTTTGTGCAATAGTTGATTTCTCCCTACAGGTGTAGTCCCCATGAATCTCCCACCACCACATCACTCATGTACTATCTCCATAGTCCCTTGTGCTCTTCCCTCCCCTAGTTTGACCCATCTCTCTCCACCTCCCCTGCTTTATGCCTCAGATCTAAAGGTTGCCTACAAGTTTTGTCTCTTTTCTTTTTTTTTTTTTTGACCCTTTGTTCTTTTCTCTATATTCCTTCTATAAATGAAACCTGATATTTTTCTTTTTCCTTCAAACTTATTTCACTTAGCATAATCCCTTTTGGCTCCATCCATGTTGTGAATGGAGAGAGTTTATTATTTTTGATTGCTGAATAGTATTTCATTGTGTATATATATCACTTTTTTTTTTTTTTGATCCAGAGAATAAATATCTTTAGTGTCTTTATCCCTTTGGCTCACTCCACAAACACCGTATCACTTTGAACACTTGTTAAATTCACCTTTGCTGACTTTGTAGTACTCATTTTTAGAGATTAGACCTGACATTTTAAGTTAAAATTATTAGGATTTCATACTGATTTTAACTATGCTTTTTCTTGTGACGTTGTCACTTTGGTTAGTGACAAAAAGTATTACTGCTTTTATAATCATCTATCATATTTCCTAAGATTAACCTATATTAGAATTTAGTTTATCCTACAAAGCCAATAACCCAGTCAAAAAATGGGCAGACGAGCTCAAAAGGCACTTCTCCAAAGAAGAAAAGCAAATGGCCAACAGATACATGAAAAAATGCTCAACATCACTTATAATCAAGGAAATGCAAATCAAAACCACTATGAGATACCACCTCACACCTGAGAGGATGGCATACATTAAAAATACAGGCAACAACAAATGCTGGAAAGGATGTGGAGAAAAAGGAACTCTTCTACACTGCTGGTGGGAATGTGAACTGGTCCAACCACTATGGAAAGCTGTATGGCGAATCCTCAAACTGCTAAACATGGAGCTCCCATATGACCCAGCAATACCACTTTTGGGAATTTACCCGAAGGACACAAAAACACTAATCCGAAAGTATACATGCACCCGTATGTTCATTGTGGCACTATTCACAATAGCAAAGGTATGGAAGCAACCCAGATGTCCAAAAATAGATGATTGGATCAAGAAGATGTGGTACGTATACACAATGGAATACTATTCGTCATGGAAAGAAGATAAACACATGCAATTTGCAGCGACTTGGATGGAATTAGAGGGAATCATACTCAGTGAAATAAGCCAGAAAGAAAAAGAAAAATATCGAATGGTTTCACTTATAACAGGACTATAGGGAGGCCGGGTGGGAGAGAGACATTCAGCGCTGTGGGGTAGGGGGGAAGGATAAGGGCACAAAATGGAAGAGAGGAGAATACAGGGGACCGTGGAGATGGATCACAGGTGAATTGGTGGTGGGCTGCCCGAGGGGAATACAAAATGTAAAGGACATAAATAACACTAAAAAAAAAAAAAAAAGACAAAGGATGAAAAAAAAGAATTTAGTTTGTCCTTAAATGCTTCTAATAGTTTATGCCTGTAGTAGCACTGTTTTTGGGAATTATATAGTAGGTGCTCAATACTAGTTAAATGAACATGACAATAATTGCAGCATAATTTTTGTCATAATTTTGGCAATAATTATAGCAAATAATTTTATACTTTAGAGTAAATATAATTTGGTTGCCTTGTGACTTTTTTATCATTTAATTGCTTATGTTATTTTCTTTTTAAAATAGTAATAATATTAAAGCTGTATTTACTGAACTTCCACCCATATGACCAGTACTCTACAAGGTGCTTTGTAAATATTGTGTCTAATTCTCAGTGACTATATGAGGTTGCAAGAGCTCTCTCTATTTTGCAGACAAAGAAATGGATCTCTATAAAGCACATACAGTGTTGTAAACCAATGGTACTTCAATTTAAGAAACCCACTTAGACTTGGACATGACAAAGAACTCTGAAACATTGCTACATTTTCAAAAAAAAAACAAACAAACAGGAAAAGCATGCAATAAGTGTTATGTAAAGTCAAGAGGGGTTTGGCCCTTCCTTTTGACACCATGCTTTAGTACTCTAGGAGGGTGTATAAGATTTGCCATAAGGTATATGGGCTCATGGGCCTGAGGATATTTACTGTATGCAAATATTTTTGAAAGAATAAAGTGATGAATATTGTTAGGGAGGAAAACTGGACCTCACAAGAATTAACTGACTTGTAAGGAATATATGTATATGTATATTACATTTGCATTCTTTGGTCCTCATTCTCTCATGTTTACCAATGTTGATATTTTTAAGGTTGTTAAATCAACTAGTTTCAAAGATTATTTTTTAGAGCAGCTTTAGATTTACAACAAAGTTGAAGAGAAGGTACAGACATTTTCCATACATGCCCATTGTTCTCACACATGTATGGCATTCTTCATTCTCAGTATCATTCTCTTGAATGGTGTTTTTTTTATAAATATAACATTATATTAGTTCCAGGTATGCAGTATAATAATTTGATATTTGAATATATTACAAAATGATTACCACAGTAAGTCTAGTTAACATGTCATCATATGTGTCACAAATTTATGAGAACCTTTAAGATTAGTCTTAAAGGTTAGAGAGCCCTTAAGATTAGATGAGGACCTTTAAGATTAGTCTTTTAGCAATTTTGAATTCTGTACCATAGTATTTAATACCAAAGTATGTACCATACTCTAGGCATTGTGTCCCCATGACTTACTTATTTTCTAATTGAAAGTGTGTATCTTATGACACCCTTCATCTTTTTTGTCTACTCCTCATCCCCAATCTCTGGCAACTACCATTCTGTTCTTTGTATCTATGAGCTTGGTGTTTTTTATTTTTAGTTAACTAAAATATCAATTCTAATAATTTATTCCTATTATTTCTCTTGAATAATGCCTATCTATGCTGTCACAGATAACAAGAGCTCATTCTTTTTTTTACTGCTGAATTATATTCCATTCTATGTTAAAGTCACATTTTGTTTATCTACTCAGTCATTGATGATCAGCTTGTTTCCATATGTTGACTATTGCCAGTAATGCTGCAGTGAATAAAAGGGTGCATTTATCTTTAAAATTTTGTATTTTCATTTTCTCTGTATAGTGCCGTGGAATTGATGAATTATGTGGTAATTCTGCTTTTAGTATTTTTGAGGAATTTCCATACTGTTTTCCATAATGGTGGTACCAATTTACATTCCCACTGAGAGTGTACCCGGGTTCCTTTTTCTCCACAAACTTGCCACTTTTTGTATTTCTTGTCTCTTTGATAATAGCCATTTAAACAAATCTAATATAGCATTGCAATTTTGATTCGTATTTCCCTGATAATTGGTAATATCGAGCATCTTTTCACATACCTGTTAACAATCTGTTTTTTTTTGTTGTTTTTTTTTGTTTGTTTATCTTCTTTCCATGATGAATAGTATTCCATTGTGTATATGTACCACATCTTCTTGATCCAGTCATCTATTTTTGGACATCTGGGTTGCTTTTATCCATCATTATAATGCATTGGCTATACTTCGCTGCCTTGAAAATCTTCTATGCTCTCTCTTTACATCTCTCTTTCTATACATCTCTTTCCTTTTCCCACCTTTGGCAACTATTGATTTTTTTTTTTTGACTCCTTAATTTGGCCTTTTCCAGAATGTCATGTATTTGGAATCATAGCATATATATAGTTTTTTCAGATTGGCTTCCTTCACTTAGTAATATGTAATCAAGGTTCTCCATGTTTTTTTTTCCAGCTTTGTTCTGCTGTTCTTTTTAGGGATGAATTATATTTCATTGTATGAATATACCAGTGTTTGTTTATGCATTCATCAATGGAAGCATATCTTGGTTGCTTCCAAGTTTTGGCGATTATGAGTAAAGCTGCTATAGACATCCACATGAAGATTTTTGTGTGGGCAGAGTTTTCAATTCCTTTAGGATAAATAACAAAGAGTATAATTGCTGGATTATATGGTAGAGAGATACTTTGTTTTGTGAGAAACTGTCCAACCATCTTTCAAATTGACGACCATTTTTTATTCCTGCCAGTAATGAGTAAGAGTCTGTTGCCCCACATCTTTACTAGCATTTGGTGGTGCTGGTGTTCTGGGTTTTGGACATTTTAATAAATGTTTATCAAATAATTTTAAGGAACAGGTCAAATAACATTGTGGTAGTGGACTTGAATTTTTTCCATCCAATGTTCTCATCTTTCCTTAATTGCATATCGCTTTCTTCCCCATTCCCAGGGTAGTACTACTACTTTGTAATAGGTTATCAGTTGTTTTTAGGAAGAAAGTTGTCTTTATGCTTCAGTTGATTAATTTGAAATGTTTGATTAGAAGTTATTTCCTTCTTTGTAATTCATAAACTGTTCATTGTACAAGATTTTAAGAACAAAATGAGATAATTCTTTTGCTGTTAAGAAAAACCTTAAAGTGGTTTTATTACATATTGAAATTTGCTATCATAACCACAGAAAACTTGAAGTAGTAATATATGGTCATTTATGTTTTAAGGATTAAAGTGGGAAATAAGATTAAACTGATAGATTGATTTTTGGTTTCTAGATAAAAAGGAAAAAAATATGGGTTGTATTATCTGAAATGAAAATATCTTACTTAGTGTCCAATTTAATAAAAATGTTGCTGTTATAGTTACCTGTTGCTGTGTAAGAAACTAATTCAGAACTTAGTGTGACTTAACAACAATTTTCTTATCTCTCATGATTTGGGGAGGTCAGGAATTCAGGTAGTGTTCAGTTTTGTTCATATGGTGTTGTTAGAGATTGCTTAGAACTATTTAGCTGGCTGCTCTGCATGATTCAAGGTTTCTTTACCTAGTGAGTGCCGCCTTGGTGAATATTACCAGAAGACTGAACTCATCTGGGACATCACCCAGAACACAGAATTCACCAGTACAGCTGTTTTATGGTAATCTGACTTTTGATATGGTGGATCAGGGTTCCCAGAATGTATGATAACATGCTTGAGTGAAAGCTATACAGTTTCTTATGACATAGCCTTGAAAATCCTAGGTCATTCCTATTGTGTTTTACTTGTCTTGAAACTCACTGAAGTCAGCTCATATTCAAAGGGAAGAAAATTAGACTTCACCTCAATGCAAGGAATAGCAAAGAATTTGTGGCCGCTTTAAATCTGCCACAGTGAAGTATAGCAATTATTTTAGATTGTGTAATTCAGGGAAAAGATTAAGTGGTGGAGAGAGGGCAAAATGGTCTCATGTATTTTCTACCGTGAACAGATTTAAACAATTATTGTTACAATCAAGACAGTTGTAACTGAAGTTGATCTTTTCCGGGAACTCAAAGTCACTTACTGGTTTGATTTTGAAAGGAGGGGGTTGGTTTTGTTAACATTGAATTATAAACCTTTTTTCCTCTGAAATAATGTTTATTCTCCCTTTAATGTTTTTTCCCTTTCTCTACGGAGAAATAATTGACATACGTCACTGTATATGTTTAAAGTATTTAACGTGATACTTTGATTTAAACTATGAAATGATTGCCACAGTAGCATCCATCATTTCCTATAGATAAAATAAAAGAAAAATTTTCTTGATGACAACTCTAAGGATCTAGTCTCAATTTTCATATGTAACATATTGCAGTATTAATAGTCTAAACTAATCTTTTTAAGGATTTAACTTTCATGCTAAGTGAAAAGGGTTAACTTTCATGCTAAGTGGAAAGGGAAGTTAGTGGTTTTCTTCAGAAAGGAGTGTCACTACAAGGAGTTGATCTGTATTTTAACAGAATCTCTGGCTGCTCTGATTAAGTGTCAAGTAGTGGCAAGGTTAGAAATGACCATTTAGGGCCTTCCTGTTGGCACAAGGGGGTTAAGTCTCAGCACTATGAAACTATCCACAGCCACTGCAGCATGAGTTCAATTCCCAGCCAGGGAGCTTCCCATATAGTGCAGCAGACCTCTCCTGTCTTGCCTGCTGCTCCCCTCAGCAGTGTACTTCAGTAGATTTGCCTGTTCTGCTCCCCATTCTGTCTCTGGTGAATCCTCTCACCACCGCACACCTCTGGCCTACACTTCAGCTCTTGTTTGCCTAAATAAATAAATAAATCTTTTTTTAAAAATGACCAGTTAGAAGCTATGAGAGAGAGGGAGATGGCTTAGAAGTAATTGGTTTCCAGAAGTATTTTGAAGGTAGAGACTCTTTCAAAGTGATATGAAAAAGATAGAAATCAAGGATAATAGCAAGATTTCTGGCCAAAACAGCTAGAAAAATTATTTTTTCTTAATAAAAATCGGGAATACTACAGAAGAACAATGTAGGGAACTTGCTTGGAAAATACTCAAGTTTGAATAGTCGTTAGACATCTAAATGGAGATGTCAAGTAGGCAGTTGAATATATCATTTTGTAGTTGTAGAGGGAGGTCCAGGTTGGAGTCATTAGCATGTATGATATTTAATATCCTAAGACAAGTAAATTCCAAGGGAGAGTAAAGTCAAGTGATTGAGGAGATGAAAATAATCACTTGAGCTAAACATTTAAAAGAGTTTTACATATGAAAAAAAATAAGAATGGCAATATTAATGCCGGGTAGCGTAGAATACTTCAAATACTAAAATCAGGTAGAGACCTTGGGAAAATGGGTAAATAAAAATTTGTCAAGAAATACAACTGGTAAAAACTTTCATGAACCCAGAAAATAGCTAATTGAATTTTAAATACAACCTGACAAAGTACAATTACATGTAACGTCTTTAGTACCAGACAAACTAAACACAATAGGGAGATTAGAGATATTGAATAGAGTAGTTAACAAACTCAGTGAAGAGATATGTACAGAGGTGCAAATAAAGAATTTTATTCTGTGAAAGTCTTCCCTTTGGTCTCAGGTGGAAAGTTCAAAATTTTCTTTAATTCTGTTTCTTTTTGTTTGCTATTAAGGAATGATCCTTTACTACTACTTTATCAAATATTTATTGGTGCTTGTCACATATGCTGTGTTTGATTACAGTATCATAATGAACAAGATACATCATTTTTTGCCCTTCTAGAACTTAATGTCTGGGGAAAGAAGTGATTATTAAACATACTAGTTACAGGAATGGTTATTTCACTGTAGTTTTGACAGTGCTTTAGGAAGACCACAGAATATTTACAATTATATTTAACAGAGAACATAGTCACAATAAAAAAGAACATGGAATGATTTCCTGAGGCAGTGATCAGAGTAGGAATCAGACAGCTAAGGAATTGGAAAGTGGATAGCTTTTCCAGCTGAAGCTTATAAAGACAACGAAGCAGAAAGAAGACTTTCTGGAACTAAAAGACAGTGTGGTTGCATCACATTGGAAGAAACAAAGGGTTGCATGTGTATGGCTCTCTGGAAGGAGGAAGAAGTATATTTGAAAAGTGAAAGCTATGTTTGCGTCCTTGAATCAAATCAATCCATCATTAAAAGTTAAAAGTGTTATGGGGATAACCTGGTTTTTGAGTCCTTACCACACATGTAAGAATAAAGGACAAGACCAAAAGAAGATACACAAAGTTGTTTTACAAGATGTAAAGGATTTAATTACATAGGGAGTGAGAAAAGGGAGCGCTCAGAGGGAAGAGAGAATTTACTGGCCTGTAAGAGACCTGTCCTACCAACAGATAGTGTCAGCTGAGCAGAGATCTGAATGCAAGCAGAAATCAGAGGGCAGGGACACCTCTGTTCAGACTTTTAAGATAAATCTGGAGGCTCCACTCCACCCCTTAATTGCCCAGCAGCCCCCTTTAGAGAATTAGGGGTGGGGTTTAGAAAGCCCCATTTTTACTATAGAGTTGGCTTATGAGTTCCCATTGGTTGGGAGGTTGATCCTCAGTTTTCCTCTTACAGAAGTTCTATTCTTTTCAGAGATAGCAAACTGATGCCTTCTGCGCCATATCCCCTGAAGGCTTGCTTCCTTGGCACATTCATTGGTTAAAATTGTGTGTTTATTTTTTTTTTAAGAAAGTGTTCAAGATTTAAATCAAGAAGCCATATTAATGGGAGGGAGGGGGGATGGAGTAGGAATGGCAGATTATCAGCTTCTCTTGAACACTTAAAAAGTTCTGGCCTTGTGGCTTGATTCCCAAGTGACTGCCATCAGTGGGGTTGCTGCTTTAGAAGTTCAGTCTTCTTCAGATTGCCGCTTCTTTCTCTTGTTTTATATCTGTCTTTGCTTTCGCTCACTTGGACTGGTCACCATGGGCATTTGAGTTTGTAATCCCTACTTTAATATTAATTCATCCGTATGCCTCAGGCATTAGGAACTCTAAACACAGATAACACAAAGAAAAGAGCTTTTGATCATATAATCCTATTTTGATGGGGGAAAAGCCTTTTTTAAAAATAAGTTTATATATCATGTATGTGGGTGGTAGAGTGCTTAGCAGGCCAACAATTAAACATACGTAAAATTGTCTGGTATTGTGCTAAGTGCTGGGAATATAAAAATAGATGATAATGTTCATGCCACCAAGTAGTTCATAATGTAACATGAAACTCAGAATTTCATTATTAGAGTGTGGAATAAATGCAAGAAAAAGTACACATTAAATGTAGAGAGAGCATGATAACACAAACAAATCAGTTTTGGAAGAATAACCCAAGCTGTGGTTTTAAAGAAAGTGTAGTTACAGCAGTATGATTACCTTGGCACTGTTATATTTGGAGTTGCCCATAAATCAGTATTTGTATGGAAATGTCTGATAAGTAAATAATTGCCTATATAGTAATAACCCAAATAAAAATCATCGGGAATAGATTAAAACTACTTTATTAACAATTCTATTCCCTGCCGACTATAAGGATCACTTTAGTACAGATAGAAATAACATCATTGGAATCAGGTGGTTAGACCTCTGAGGGAGAGACATGAAAATTAGTAGTTTTGATTTTAAGAACTTCTTTATTAATGCCTTTCATTTTTTTCTATTCGTCCATTTTTCCTCCTTCCTTCCCTCCCTTTCATTGTTTTCCTCTTTTTGGTTTTTACTGCCCTCTTTCTTTACTGTAAGTTATCTGGTGTTTTCCATGTCTCCAATGGCTCATTGTCTTTTGTCTGAAATTAGCACCAAATATTACTAAGTCCATTGCAGTTTATAGTCTTTGTATGGCTTCCTGTCCTGATCAACTCCAGTTCTTTCCATCTTTGCCTTTGTCTCATTTGTGTTTTGAATATATGGTAGGAAGTCATTCAAGAAGACAGACTTTTGGATAATAGAAATATTGTGGATATTGGACGTAAGGCACACTTCCATGATGCCCATTGTAATGATTGTTCTAATGAAATACACGTTGCAGCCTCATTGCTACCTTCTTGATTTCATCAAATGGTGATCATCAATTGTGTCAATTTTTATTTAGCTCAAAATGTATTTTCTGTGAGGTTCCCAGAGATTGCTTGCTGCTGTTACTGAAAAGTTGATAATAGCATTAGGGAAATACCTCCTTTTCCCTTACCTAAGTGTCTATCAGAAACATTAGAATTTTCAGACAGTTTCTTCATAGTCATTTAAAGACCCTCATTTTAAGTAACAATGTACAGCTTACTTGATGAAGCTATTTGATATGTTAAGTGGTTTTATTTCCAATTTCAGGAGCCTAGAAATAGAAGAGAATAAGAATACAATACAACAGGAATTAATGGAATTAGAAATACAGAATTAGAACTTCTTAATGAGGCTAAAATATCAGCTATAGAAGAAAACTTACAAAGAAGAAGGTATTCAGTTCGGGGGGGAACACAGAATCTAGAATGGTTTGTAGAGTGGTGTGTGTATGTCTATTGGAGTATGGGCAAGGTAGACTGGAAATATGCAAGATAATTTTAGATCATTATAAAAAGGAAATTATAACCTCTAGAACTTTTCACCTGTTTTTTAAATTGTGATAGCCAGAATCTAAGGGTTTGTTTGTTCATTAGCTTTGATTCTTTATCTTCCACATATGAGTGAAGTCTTATCCTTTCAAAATGTCTAGTTTGTGACTGCTTTAGTAAACAAAACTTTTATATATTGGAAGTATAAGCGTAAGCAAAGTTATTAATGGAATTGTTTGGTAGATCACTGGTATAAGTATCTGAAAGAAATGTGGGGAAGCAGTTATTGGCTTTGAAATAAATTTAGGTTTTAAAATTTCTGCTTTATTATTGATAACCTTTCTAATGGTATGACAAGTTAAAATTATTTTGCGGGCTTCCCTGGTGGCGCAACGGGTAAGCGCAGTGCTGCAGAGCTGTTGGCAGCTGTGGCGCCAGTTCGAAACCCAGCTGGGGAGATTCCCACATGGCCCAGCAGGACTCTCCTACCTTGCCCGCTGCTCCCCTCAGCAGTGTATTTCAGTCTGTCTGCCTGTTCTGCTCCCCACTCTGTCTCTGGTGAACCCTCTCACAGCCACACACCTCTGGCCTGCACCCCAGCTTGTATGCAAAAATAAATCTTTTAAAAAAATTATTTTGAATCTCATGTTCCCCAGTTATGAGATAATTCTTTTCATAGACATGTTTTGAATATTAAATGAAATAATAAATGTATAAAATTCTCTCTAGTTTCCTTTTTTGTAAATCTAAAAGGAACCAACAATTTGGGGTTCAAGGGATTTGTTCATAGAATGAAAAATTAATTATCTGCCGAGCTGGTGACTGAATATTTGCTCTTTAGTCATTTTTTGTAATCTATCATTTTCTTCTTTCAATAAAATGATAGTGCACAGAGGACAAGAAAGTCAAGAGACTGAGAAAGACTGGAAACTGCGGTTAACTCTGAAAGTACTCTTAAACATGTCGTTTCATTCATTTCTTCCTTTCATATATAAAATAAAGAAATTAGACTATAATACTTAATAGAACCTTCCCATTCTTTTTTTTAATATATATATTTTTATTGTTATTTATGTCTTTTACATTTTGTATTCCCCGTGGGTAGCCCACCACCAATTCACCTGTGATCCATCTCCATGGTCCCTTGTGTTCTTTTCTATTCCATTTTGTGTGCTTTTCCCCTCCGCCTCCTTCCCCCCCCC
>PVIJ01006218.1:49385-94779 GCA_004024925.1 Scalopus aquaticus | reverse complement strand
CTCTCTCTCTCTCTCTCTCTCTCTCTCTCTCTCTCTCTCTCTCTCTCTCTCTCTCTCATCTCCAGTTGTGGGATTTGTATGTTCTTTGCAGGCTATGCTTCACTTTTTCCACTGTCTTCCTAGTTTTTCTTACTCTGTCTTCAGATTTCTTCATGTTCTCTTTTTGTCAGATTTAAGTTTCTCGCTAGGAATCCATCTGTTCAGTTCTCTCCAGTTTGTGGGAAGAAGTTACCTCCACAGGTGGAAAGCTGGGAACATTTTTTTGCCTCATCAGTGCTTGATATGCTATGTGATGGAAATACTTTTTAAATGATCCTTTGTATGTATGTCATTGAGCTGATGTTCTAGGTAACTAACCACTTTTGAGAGAATTGGAAGGGGCAGTTTGGTCTTCTACTGTGTTTCATCGCTAAGTCAGAGTAGTTCCTTATGATTTAACAACTGTTTAATATTTTATCCCTATGTTGAAGATCATGGTTATGTCCTCTAATCTGGACCCAGGATGAAAAGCCCTGTACAAAGAGAGTGACTTTCACAATGCAAAATACACAAGAGGCAGAGCTGGAAACCAGTGTGCTGATGTTACAATCACCAAGAAACACTGACCCAAGGACCAAAATATCCAGGTCACTCATTTTCTTTCTATAGTCAAGTTACTTAGGAGGCATTCATTTTGTCAATTCACCATAGGAAATTACTGTCACTGGGATTTCAAGTACTCCAAACATCATACAATAAAAGCTGTCCTTCTTGTAAGCAGACCTGCAAACACAAACAACATCCAGACAGTTGATGGGGGCCTATAAAGGATAGATTGATGAATCAGATGTTTGTCATCTGTATCCTTCACTCAATGGGACTTGAATTTTGAAGTGCTTGCCAAGCACCTCTGAATCCCTACTAATATTTAGGCTAAAGATTAGTTAAAACTACTCACAGTTTGTTAGGGTAACTAAATCTTACTCTTTCCTTACTACATAAAGCTTGGATGGCCACTTACAGTGTTGATTCTGTGACCTTTCTCATTTCCTTCATGACTTACCCATCCTTCTGATTGATGACTTGTACTTCTGTCACTATCCATGAGTGCCATTTGTCTCTGTCTAATGGACTTTAATATCTTTTGAGGATACTTGTGATTCCCTCTTCTTGTCTATGTTGTATCAGTGGCATACACTTAAGAGATGGTGGCCAAAAGACAGGGGACAGTTCAAACTAGGTATCAGGGTCATCTATGAAAAGAGTCACTCATGACCATGGTATCACGTGAGGTAAAATTTCCAAAGGTTGTCAAACTGGCTACTTAATAGTGTCATCTAAAACACTACACATTAGGGCTCTCCCTGGTGGTGCAACGGGTTAAGTCTCAGCACTATGAAGCTATCCACAGCCACTGTAGCATGAGTTCAATCCCTGCCCAGGAAACTTCCCACATGGCACAGCAGAGCTCTCCTGCCTCACCCACTGCTCCCCTCAGCAGTGTTCTTTAGTAGATCTGCCTGTTTTGCTCCCCACTCTGTCTCTGGTGAATCCTCTCACCACCCACACCTCTGGCCTACACTCCAGTTCTTGTATGAATAAATAAATAGATTTTTAATAAATAAATCTTTAAAAAAATAAAACACTACACATTAAACTTTGAGGGAGGCAGTTAATAATTCTCTCAGAGTCTGAAGAAAGCTATGGCTCTCACCTGTGGGCGGCAAGAGATTGCATCGAAACAAAAAGACAAAGCTCTTTAAACAGCTCCAGTAGTTCTGGGTTAAGACTCTTTGGTTATAAGACATATTTTCTTTCTGATGCACTTAAGCCTGACTTCTCATTCTGAACAACCAAGAAAATGCCTTTTATTTCAGGTGATTAATTCTGAAATTTTTTCCAGGAAAAAATTTTCCAGTGAACAAAAGGCCAAATCAATATGCAATCACAATTTTGATCTAAATTAAAAGCTTTCCTTTGGCCTAGAGAATATTATCTGCTCATATTACTCAGGCCCATAATAAATGTACGGGCTTATTGCTGGTTTCACTTGGACTCTGTCTTACTGGCCATGTAATGCTCAGGGAATCTCATTAAAACTTTGCGAAGGAGCAGTTGTCAGCTACAGAGGGTGAGTTCAGGACCCATTTTTTAGAGCCTGACTTCAAGCCTAACACCCTTTCCAGCTTTTGAATGATAAATGAACTGTCTTTAAATGCCCAGTTCTTGTGTTAATAGCTTTAAAATATTGCTTGTTTATGGGACAGAAGTTGGGAGTCCTTATCAATTTTACTGTCCCTGGAGTCCTCAAATACATCATTTTTTACATTGCCTGAGTTGCAGGCAGTGTTGAAAGGAAAAAGAAGAAATCCTTTCACTATTAAGTTTATGTTTCAGAGTTAACTGTGAGAGTTTCTCATTTCAAGATAGTAAAGTGAGTTCTTGTATGGTATACAACACATAAAACCCAGACCACACCACGTATCCTGTGGTATCAGAGTCATAATGCAATTTCATCTGATTTTCTAAAGATCCTTAATTCAAATAGAACATATTAAAGTTAAATTCTGAAGCCTGTGCCAAAAGCTTATTTTCCAGAATGGCAGTTAATTGGTGAAATTTGATCTAATGCCATTAATGGGAACATGCTGCTTCTGATGCTGTTCAATTAAAACTTATACCTCATAAGTTGGAGGTTTATCCTTTTTTATTTGTATCCCCATCTCCATTCTTAACGTACCTACTTTGCTATTATGACATCAGCATATCTTCTGAGTTGAGTTAATCCTTAATTGTGTCACTGTTGAGAATTTGAATTTTCAGACACTGCCTATACTGACAGCAATCTGTCTTTATTCTTTTCATTAGTATCTCTGTAAGAAAAATATTATGAAAAATAGTAAGATATATACATGTATGCATTAAATTTTCTTCTTATTAATAATTCTGGTAAGTGTTTTGATGGAATATGTTAAACTTAAAACATGTATCACATGTGTATAGTCTGTTCCACTTATCCATGCAGAAGTAAAGACTGGGCTGGGGTATGGATTCTGATTCTGTCACTTACTAGCTTTAAACCACTCAGTGTTTCAACTCTACTTTATAATTTCATCAATACAGTAGCTTTAATATACATATCTATCTTCATTCCAAAACATAAAAATCTGTGCTAGCATTTTTTTTAAAGATTTATTTTTATTTATTTATGCATACAAGAGCTGGGGTGTAGGCCAGAGGTATGGGAGGTGAGAGGATTCACCAGAGACAGAGTGGGAAGCATAACAGGGAGATCTACTGAAATACACTGCAGCGGGTGAGAAAAGAGAGGACCACTACACCATGTGGGTCAGCTCCCTAGCTGGGGAACGGACTCATGCCACAGTGGCCAGTAATAGCTTGATAGCACTGAGACTTAACCCTTTGTGCCACCAGGGAGGCCCTTTGTGCTAGTATTTTAGAAGTAAGTTTATTACACTGATGATATAAATTATGAAAGCAGATACTATCAATGTTAGGGGGAAACAAATGATAGAAAACCAAAGCCTAAAACATGTATGTATAATTACCAACTAAGATGGATGTAAAGGTGATAATGTTGCACAAAGGGGATGTTGAAATTTAAAAATAAAATTATGGAAATTTAAAGTATGAATATCAAAATAAAATACTTAATAGATAAACTGACATGATTGTGTACTAAAAAATACCAGACACTGAAATGGGGAAATATTCAAGCACTGAGAAATCTGAATGGACTGAAGATTGACAAACAAGTCAATAGCTTTCCTAGACTTCAGAAACAATTAATAATAAAAAGTAATGGGAAAATTAATTTTGTTCACAAAAATCTAAATAGACTAACTTTAAATAACAAATATTTGAACTATCTGAGAAGAAAAGACTCAATATTATAAAGTAGTCAACTTTCCTCTTAAGAAATATATCTCTTCAGTGTAATCTCCCTTCTAAAATCCTGACAGATTTTTTAAGGTGATTCTAAAATTTATATGGAAAAAAATTTATATGGAAATTCTGCTGAAAACAGCAAGGTAAATATTTTCACTTGTACTTGATTTCCTCAAAACAAACTAAGAAAAACATAAAAAACTAGAGTGACAATTTTATAGTCAATGAAACAGGAAATAGTCATAATTCCACACTATAAACTTTGAAATATAACTGCCAAATAATATGAAATTTTGACCAAGAGATGGAAAGATGCTGAGCCAAGGGGGTTCCTCCTAGATCTGAGGGCAGATCATATTCCTGAGAGGGGTAGCCAATGTCCTGTTGTTTAGATTGTTGTTTAGACTGTTGCAGATAAAATCAGGTGATTGAGCCAAGGGAGAAGTGGGGAGGGGGCATGGGAGGGGTTAATTATCTGATCCTTTAAAGTGAAAGACAAGTAGAAATCATGCTGATCCATATTTGAGAATCTTAGCTAGGACACCAAGTAAGGGGTTATTTGCATTGGGGGGGTGTGGGAGGGAGGAGATAGCAATTTCCAAATCAAAGTGGAATTCATCTGTAGCATATGGGTCTTTTCTCTTAGCCACTTCAATATGAATGTCATGTACTTCACAAAAATGTATTCCCAAAGAAGGGAAACAGATTTGGTGACAGATGCTCAATGGAAGACTTGCAGCAGATTTAAAACAAGGCCTCCAAATTCTTTGACACTCCTTTTTGAGACCCTTTGGCATGGAGAGGTGAATTCTATATTCTCTCCCCTTGAACCTATACAATACTGAAGACAGAGTGCTGTGCCAGTTTCCAGACTCACTTCCTATTCCTTTAGGGACACTCAGTCTTGAAAGTCAGTCACTTTCCTGGAAGGAGGGCACCTCACTCTGTGGAGAGTCCCAACTGGGGAGTCCCAACAGCCAGCAAGATGCCCCAGAACCCACTTCCCACTCCCAACTCCATTCACACTACCCAGTGGACACTGTAGGGCAAAAATGAATTGAACTTCTGAGCTCTGCTCAATTTGCAGATTTGTAAACAAAGGATTTTGTGAACAAAAATAATTTTCCCATTTTTATTATTAATTGTTTATGTTTTAAGCCACTAAATTTTGGGGTGGTTTGTTATGCAATAATAGATACCAAAACAAATCTTAACCAATGTTTATAGATAAGAGATTAGATATATTGTACTTTATACACACTGAAGTTGCTCCCAACTTATTCAGCTTCATTTTACACCTCCCCCTGTACTATCTTTAATAAATAGCAAGTCTCTTTTAAAGATGAGTGATAATTAAAAAGGAGAAAGTAAAACATGGTCATCAAGACTGCCAAATAAACTTTTTTAATTTTAAGACAAAGGAGAGTCCACGAGGTTCAAACAAATTTACTAAAATGTCATAGAAAAGTTGAGACAAATTATTATGAAGATGTATATGCATTCCTGATAGGTAGGTAGGTAGGTAGAGAGAGAGAGAGAGAGAGAGAGAGAGAGAAGAGAGAGACATATACATACGTGTGTGTATATATATATGTATGTATATATATACACACACGCACACACATATATAAGTATCAAGAAAATAATGGTATTGAGAAGAGATTTAAGATTTCATATAAAAGTCATAAAATAATCAAGGGCAAATAAAACTGTGTGAGCAGAACTCAGGAGAAAACCCAGAGCAAGAAATAAAATTACTAAAGAGGAAAAAAGACTTCAAAAGCAACAAAAATAGAGCAATTTCTCTGAAAACACTGTCAGGGTTATAGACAACAGAAGAATAAATCACAAAAAAAAAGTAAAAGAGAACAAAGATATAATGATAACTGTAGAGAATATGATAGAAATGGATGTCAGATAGTCTAGCAGGTGTTTTTGAAGAAGAAAACACATGGAAAATATCTTAAAACTTGGTACAACAATATTCTCCAGAAATGATGCAACATGTGGATTGAAAGGCTTAAGGGACCCATTGGATGCCAAGAAAATTACATTTGGAATCATCAGCACTGAGAGATAATCTGGTAATTGTACTTTCAAGTTTATAGAAAGAATTATGGGAGCATCAAGGCAGAAAATCCAAGTCACTTACAAGAGCAGAAATAAAAAGGTTGGTCTTGGACTTGACTACAGTGACATTTAATTCCAGAAGATGGAAAAGCAGCACATTTTCACTTCTGAGACAAAGAATGTGAAACACAAGTCAAATTGTCCTTCCAATATAAAGCAACAGATTGAACATTTTAATAAATAGTGTGGGGCAATGGACTATTCCTAAAAGTTAAATACATAGTTCACATCATTCCTAAAAAGAAACTCTATAGAGGTTACAGAACCAAATGTTAAGAATAAACTAAGAAAATATTAGGCAACACTTCTATAATTTTGAGTTTAATTACTTTCTTAAAGAAGACTCAAAGCATAAAAATGACAATTTTTTAAATTCAAGAACAGCATAACTAGAAGACAATTGACAGTTTAGAAGAAAATGTTTGCAACTTCTTTAACATTCTTAATATTTTAAATACACAAAGAACACCTACAAATCAATGTGGAAAAGATGATACACTAGAAAATTGAATTAAAAATATGAACAAATCTTTCAATTTGTATGTATGTTTATAATTGTGTACTTACAAACAGGAAAATAAAATTAAAATGAGATCATTTTCATCTACCAAGTTAGAAAGATTTGCAGCTTATTCATATTCAGTTCAGTGTTGGCAAGTATGGAGAGAAATCAGGCACTCATACACTTTTTGTTAGAATCACCCTAAATTTTACATGTACCCAGAAAAATTGCTTCTAGTAATCTACCTCAAGAAATATTTTGATTTACATAGACAAAATTATCTATATATTGTCATTATAAGGAAAACAAAAAAATTTAACCAGATGTCTATTGGCAAGGGATGAGATATATTGTACTTTATACAAACTTTGAAGCCTTTAAAAAGTAGATGACATAGAAAAATCTCTAAGACTTTAAGTTGCAACATGTTTAGAAAAATACCTATTATATAATAGCATTGATACAAAAAATAATATATTTAAATATATAAGTGCATATAAATGTAAGAGAATGGCTTTCATATTTCACTCCACATATTTTTACATTGCTTTAATCTTTAATGCAGAGTGTATTTCTGTTTTTCTTCTGTAATATAAATGATTTAGGTAATAAATGCATTTTAAAGGGAATGAAAGTATCTCCCTGCTTTCCTCTTGGAGATTTTAAGTTGTTTACCGCAATATTCTCAGCACCTACAACTAACAAAATAGTTGACATTTGTTATTTGTAGGTCTGTAATGCCTGAATGAATAGGTATGTGATAAGGACCCACTGGGGGGGGATACTTGTAAAAGGCTTATATATGCACAGATATTTGTGTAAAAGCAAAACTTAATTTTAAATGATGATAGTAAATCCCTCGGAATATCTCTGTCTCTATACCAGGACAATTGATTGAAAAGTGAACACTTTGGCTAAACAACCAATTGTATGACTGATTAACTGGGAGACCTGATCAGCTGTTTAGGAACAGAATGTGCTCAAGCAGATCTGATTGTGCTGTAATGGCCTGCTCAAAGTTGGTTCCAGGTTTGCAGAACACTGCATCAATCTCCCAACCCATGAACACCATCTGTTAAATATGAGATATATTACCCAATATGTGGACTTTAAAAATACAAATAAAACCTTCCTCTAGTTTCAAACCTAACCTCAAATGTTCTACTTAGATCATTTTAACTTGAAGTTCCAAATGCCTAGCCATGTAATAACATAAAAGATATGTAATAAAATACCTTTTAGAGGTATTAGATTTATGCACCATGAACTTGACTTGGAAACAAATGTGTTACATAAAAATCAAAAAATTTATTGCCAGGGGTGGAAGATCTAAGCACTTTGGGGCCAGGCAAGTAAAGTGAATCTGTTGTGGGGTAGGATGCAAGACAGTAAGAAGTGGTGAGACTAGAGGTTATGTGGATGATGCAAGCTCTCAATGGTGGGTCAGTAGCTAAGTGGAAAGTGCATGCCCTCCAAAAGTACTTTAGGTGCAATTTTAATTTTAAACAGTTTGATGGCCAAACATAGGTAGAAGTGGCCAGATTACAACCTTCAGTTAAGTTGCTCCAGGCTTTCCACTCTATTAGAATCTTCTCATTGCCACCCCATCTCAGGCCGCTCTCATTTTCACTTTTACTCTCTTGTGCCTAATGCAGTTACAGTCAGGAATTCCCTCCCAAGTCTCTGTCTCCAAATGGAAATTATTTTGAAAATTTCAGATCACACCCTAGAATGAGAATCTCAAGAAACTTCCAGCCATTGATTGCCTTCTCTGAACTGCCAGGGGAAACTTGGAACCACAGACTCTCAGAGTGAGGCAGAGAGTCCAAGGTCAATGACACTAGTTATTGATAGGAGTGCCTTCCAGCACCGTTGCAGGAGGTCAGGCCACCCAGACATGGTGGTCTGGAGGGAAGGCAGGCAACCTTGATGAACAGAAAGTTCTTTCATCTACCTGATTCTCTGTGCCTCCAAGCCATTGGCCCTGGTCTAGCCTTTGGGAGTCATATAGTAACTACCAGTTCAGTTTTGTTGTTCTACCGTGTGTTGACTGGCAAAGTGATTTT
Organism: Scalopus aquaticus; assembly: GCA_004024925.1. NCBI lineage: Eukaryota > Metazoa > Chordata > Mammalia > Eulipotyphla > Talpidae > Scalopus > Scalopus aquaticus. Next base: position 86,193 of record PVIJ01006218.1, on the reverse strand, counting down.
TTTTTTTTTTAGAAAAATGTGTTACTAATGGTTAAAACCAAGAGAATTAACATTAAAAAAACTAGGCTTTTTTTTTTCTTTTGAGAAGGTTAGATAATGTACTAATATTGGAAAAGCGTAGGTACCTCTCCCCTGCCAGCAGTTAACTGGTATTAAGAAACATCTGCACCTCCACTCTAACCTGAGCACACCTCCAGTTAGTCACCGTCCCCAACATCTCATATCATCCCTCAACTAAGCCCAGGGACCATTTGCCCTGAGTTACTGAGTTTATACAGTGACTTTTTATAGGGGTGTTAAGATGAAACAGCAATATTTCTGGTGTTTATGTCTGTCTCTACCAAAGGAGGCAACGTAAAGTTGTCCTCCTCACTCACTCTTGTTCCTTACCCAGCTTCTGGAAATTTGAATTTCCCATCCTTAGTGTTGCAGTTTACCCTCTCTTTCATATAAAAGCCATCTAAATATTAGACTCAAATAAAACCATCAAAAAGAATTAAATGTTTTCTCTCCTGCAAATCCCTACTTCTGTTCTGTGTAAGACATAGTTCTGATTCCAGTCATCATTCCACTTGCTTTCCTGTGAATGAGATTGCTGTTATGTTTTCAGAAATGCATTAAAATTTTTGACCCAAATGTAGTGATTATTTTTAATCCCTACTGAATTTTGTTTGGATTTATACAAAGTGTTTGGTCTCTCGTCAGAAATGTGTGAACTAAAATGTTGAACTTAGATTTAAGATATAAGCGAAATTAAGTAAATGTGCATTGATTTAAATAGCATGAATGTCATTTTTTTCTCAGTAGCTTGACTGAAACTTCTATTTAGTGACTACTTTTTAAACATTTTTATCAATGAAGGAGATCAAGAGATCAAGGGAGAGATTTCAGGCCTGTCAAATTTACAATTGATATGAATCTGAGAGGTGTAGCAAATATGCTGAATAAGATATGAAGACTCCAGAGGACAGAAACAGGCTGGAGAAATAAGCTACCAAATGTATTTACGTGTTTGTCATTTCTGAATTATTAATTAACATATCATAATTATCGTATCAAATTTTAATTTAGGCTATTAACTGATGAAAAGTCCTACATAAGAATATTTCCAAAGAAATTGCTTTAAGCAAAGTCTGTAATAGTTAAAAAATATTGATACATTGAAATATAAATTCATTTTTAAAATTTGGCTAAATGGACAAATTAAAGCATAAATTATATAAATCAGAATTCCATTTTTCCCTTAAATTTTCACGTAATGAACTCAACCCATGGCCTGAGGATTTACGGATTATTTTTCCTTATGAACCATCATTTAAATAATATATATTATCTGAAAAGAATCACAGGTAATTATTAAGGCAAAAAGAACTTACCTTAGTTTCTTTGATAAAAGGAATAGCAGTGTGTTCGTCTCTGTTACCATCACTTCTTTCCCACCAAATCAACTAACAGAATAAAAACACTACTCACTGCAGTATAAGGCATTTGTGGTTACACTGGAGCATTTCAGAAGGTGGTTAGTCTTGTAGAATTTGTTGAATGTTGACGAAATGCCTTTTGTGTGTGTGTGCCTTTCTCACATATGGATCGTAATGGATGTGAAAAAAAGGGAAAACTTCCCCCACTCCCCACTTGAGTTGATTATTTTAGGGAGTTACTTAAACAAATCTGAAATCTCTCTAGAGTTCATTTTACTTCTCATTGATTTTGAGGCATCTTATTGATGAGTAACCTAAATACAATTATTGTAAGGGGCAATGAAAGGTTGTCTGTCGATTTCTTTTCTCCCCCTGGTAAAATTAAGGAGAAATTATTGTTGGATTCAACAAAAATACACATTTTTGTCTTTTCATCAAACCCAGTTTCTACAGCCAAGGGAATTAAAAGGCATAGGTAATCCAATTGTACCTTGCTAAGTATAATGTCTGTGCTGCAGTGTTATGTCATCCTCAAATGGTTCTTCAGACTTCATCCACGAGAGGAGGAGAGAGTGCTTTTGTTCCCTTCCCCATCATATCCTCAATGCCTGGTGGCAGGCTCAAAATAGACAATAATAAATGTTGAATGAATGAATATCTATTATTTTTGTCTGGAATTTTCCACCCCACCCCACTATAATAAAATCCCACCATGCCATCCCATCTTCTTTTCCTGGCTGACTCTTCTTCAATCTCTACTTAAATAGAGTGTATAAGTGAGCTTTGCCTGACTATCCTAACTAGCATGTTTGTCCTCTGCTTCCCACAAGATGTATGCATACACAAACCCCTTATTTTCTATATTAGTAGGATTTCCAGATTTAGCAAATTAAAATGTAGAATACCCAGTGAAATTTGAATTTCAAATAAAAAATGAATATGTAAGTTTAATGCTGGCAACCCTAAATACTGTGCCCCGATCACCGCACTTAGGATGATTTACAAATAGATGTTTACTTGCCTATCCATTTATTGTCAACTATCCTTATCAATTTGTGAACTCCATAGGGACAGGGATCATGGCTGTTTTTCTCATCAACACCTTGCCATCACTCAGCACAATTCCTTGCACTAGTAGATGCTCAATACAGATTTGTTGAGTGAGTAGTTTGGAGAGCAGGTCAGGTGTCAAGTTTAAAAAATGATTCCCCAATAATTGATTAATGAGTTTAATGGAGCAACCTTTTGTTACTTCATGCGTCACTCATGTGGAACTGAATGCAGTTGGAGACATTTAAATAATATTACTTTTTTCCATTAATGATGCCACCCATAGGTAACTTCTCTCCATGCAGACAATCCAGAGGAAAACAAGGTCATGAATCTACCCAAAGTTTTAATTAGTAATACATAGATAATGAAGCTCCTCTGCTTATAGTATCTGTGTCTGTTTTAATCATTTTGGCAAAGAAAAATATTGATTGAGCACTTTAGTCAGTTATAGACACAAGAAGAAACTTTGGAAAATAAAATAGTTTGATTATTACATTTCATAGATATATTTGAACATATTCATTGGGCCCAATTAATGTCATCTATAAAATGAAGGTGTTGACCAAATTCTTTTTATTTTATGTAATGTAACTCTGTTACCACTAAAATAGAGTTCAAAATAGGATTCGTCTAACAGAAATAATTTAAATGGCTCAAGCAGGTGTCTATATTCCATTTAACAATAAGTATCAAAGAATGAGTTATGCAACAAACTGTTACCTCAATAAAAATTTCTTGTAAGAAAATGGACACAGCCCCACTCCAAAGAACAAAACAAACAAACAAGCAATAACAGTGAGTTGTTGTAGTACTCTCTATATACTTTTATCCTGCCATTTTTCCACACTCCACCCATATGTCCCTTAATGGGAATTACTTCTGCCCCATTTTCTAAATAAGAGTATGCTCCTTCCATGAGATCACGAACAGGAAGAAAATAGCATTTTCCAAAGAGCATGTAGGATGGAACAACACATATTTAAAGGGACCCCGAGGTAGAATATAGACATTAACTTAAATAAATTAAATACAATGAATACAGATATCATGCCCTCTACAACTCAGTTTAATTGAAGAAACAAATATTCCTCTCCACGTGAGTTTGTGTGTTGCCAGTTTCCTGTTAATTTTTAAATTTTAATATGTATTGAGTATTTACTATGCATTATATACAGCCAAGTTATTTACATAATCCCATTCAGTCCTCTCAGTTATGTGACAGAGACATATTAGCTCTGCTTGATAGATGAGAAAACTGAGGCTCAGGGAGGTTATGCTGCTAGTCAAGACTCCTCAGCTATAAAGTAATGGAACCACTGCTAAGAATTTTGGTGCAGTTGGAAGTGAGGTAGATGGAATAAACGTCAAAAGAAAGAGTTCTACAAGAGATGGACTCTCCTTGTAAGTGAAGCAAAGTATTAAGTCATGACTTTTGGACACCAGGGCCACTGAAAGGGAGAGGCATCCCGAGTCTCATTGCTATTCCATGGCCAAGACACAGCTGTAATGAGGAACTCAATGGGAATAGCATGCAGTGATCCAAAGACAGTGTGGGTTGAAGTCCCGCCTCTCCCACTTCCTGGTGACCCTGGACTAGTTACTCAACCAGGTTGAACTTCAATGCTGTCAACAAAAAAATAAAGATACAACATTGGTGAAAACTTAATGAGATGGGATTTTTGAATCTTGTAAAACAACCATGAAAACTGCATTCACTATTTGACCTCTTTGTTGGTGAGGCAAGAGGTTGGTGACATGCTGGGGGAGAAAAGGTCATTCTTAGAAATACTTCACCTCAGTTCTTCCCCAAACTGTTAGTCCTGAGAGTGGCCTTCCAGAGTTAGCCAGAGGTAGTGGATATTAGTAAGGAGGAGTAGTTTACCTGCTTACCCAAAGGTATTTTCCTGATAAAACAAGGATTTGCATGCTTTTCCTCAAGATTAAGGAGCATAACAACATAAAATGAATTTTTATCTGGGGCAATGCAAAACATTGTGCACCTGCATCACACTAAATAAAAGATCTGTAAAGATTTTAATATTTGAATGTTGTGCATGGAAAATGTGTGTGTGTTATGTATAATATGTAAATCTTTGCAAATTTGCAAATTCCTTTTTCATCAAACTAACAATAATGGTTCTAGTTGCTTCAAGTAAGCTTCCTTTCTAAATATTAGTTACTGTTTAGAAATGTGTTTTCTTTCTCTTTGTTTCTCTGTATGTGAACAATATTACTCTGTTTAGAGCATTTATCCCAAGTTCTCTCAAATACTGAGAAGTGTCTGGGATTTTGTTTCAGAAACTATAATCTTTATAGTGACAGCATTTTCTAGGTTTCCTTTTCTGACCTCTTCACTTTGCCTCTTGTCTTCAGGGTACTCCCTGAAGGCTTTCTTCAACATCTCTCTATAACATTAATAAAACAGAGAACTTAGGAAATTACCTCTGTGACTTCTGAATGATTTCAATAGAGGTGTTTGGATTGTGAAGGAAAAATTTTTCACTTCCATAAGATTGTTTTTACTGTTAGGAAGAATTTGGTTGGGGAGTTATCAGGAGGGAGCGGGGTGATAAATAGTTTTCTTCTTAAATTTCACTTCTATGTTTTGTACTTCTTTAGTCTCTCAACTCTTCCTAACTTCCCATTTCTAACAAGTTATTCATTGCAGAACCAAATATCCAATTTCTCTAAACATCTTAGAATCATGTCGAGGGTAAGGGTGAATGAAAGCAGAATATTATACTGAAAAGAATACAAACTTTAAAGTTAGTCAGAGGAAGATAAAATTCTTCCTTCTGTCATGCACAATGTATGACCTTGGGGAATGTACCAAATCTTTCCTCATCTATAAAATGGGGATAATTGCACATACCTCTTCAGTTATTGTAAAATTCAAGGGTAAATTATTTATAGCATCTAATATGAAATAAAAACTCAACAAGTGATGCCAGCTTGTTTATTATAATTGACTGTGAGTTACACTCTGGTAATCTTAATACATGGACTAAAATTTTCATGACCTATTTTATTTCAGATATCTAGCCCCATGACTAGCTTTTGAAATGCTAAGATTGTCATGTATTCACATAGTACCTAAGAGAATACCAAGTACCCCATCTAATACATAAAAAGATCCCATAAATGTGAGACCTGAATTGATAGTTCTACAGCCCAACAGGGAAGGGGGAGTTTCTATTGTCTTAACTATGGTTTATATCTTTCTCATATAATAAAGAGACCAAAGGGAAAATAAAGCTTAAATCGTCTTGGATCCCTATTGAATGCCATGTGAGCAAAGACATGATCCAATTACAGCACATTCAGAGAGCAATTTCTCCTCATTTTATTAGGCAATCAGTAAGATGTACTCTATTGTCTGCTGGAGGACTATGAATTAAAGTGCCTGGAATCTAAAGAGAGCTCTGCACAGTCTATTTTCTCCGAAGCAGGAGGTACCTCTGAATACAATTTGTGGCTCATTAGAAAAGAGAGGCAGAGATGGTTGAGAGCAGACCGACTAATCAGAAAACTAAATATACAGCTTACTAAATGACAAGTGGGGGGGGGGGGATCAGAAAATAATACACGTATACCACAAATGAAGAAACAGACTTGTTTGAAGTACCAGCTACAAGCAGAAACATGAAATTGAGGCCAGGAAATAACAGTCGTAACCCTCAGAGATGGTATACTCATCACGTGACTTGTTGAAGGCTCCTGAAGGAAACAGAGAGGACCCAGGCTCATTCAAGTGATGGATTGCTGCTCTGCAGCAGGTGGGCAACTGAAAACAGAGGTTGTGCTCAGAACATATAGAAAGGAAATTTTAAAATTTGAATAAGGAAGAGATAGACTATATCCGTGCACAGGAAAGCTCAAATTTAAAATAACTAATTCTCTCTAAATTGATTTTAAGAATGTAATGCAGTTCCTAAAAATGATGACAACATTTTTTCTAAAATTGGATAAAATTATGTCAATTCCATATGGAAGAATGAGCTACAATAGAGCAATTATGAAAAGGAAAAACTCATGGAATGATACAATTATTATAATTATTACAATGCATTCCAATAGAAGAATAAACAGGTCAAATGAACAAAATAGAAGACCTAGAAGGAAGTAGATGTATGTTGTCATGCACGCACATGTGTTACATGTTTGAAGTGACATCACCATTCAGTGAAAAATGAGAAAGGAGAGGAAGTTGGGCGATTCAGCTGGCCAATTATAAAAAGGTAAAAGAAAAATAATTTTATAACTCTATAATCATAACATGAAAAAAATTCCAGGTGATATTTTTAAATGTTAAGAAACATACATAAAATTGCCAATAATACTAGACTCCGTATACTTAATACTGCTTAGTAACAATAAATATTTGTGGTCATCATAAGATCTGATTGCAAAATTTGAGACGTTTCAACATATTCTGAAGAATCTAGTTGTCATGGTCATACCATAATTACAGAATGTTTCACAAAATCTTTATGATACTGTACTTAATTTTCTCTTCAGTAAGTTATTATCTGTAACTGACAGGAACTTAATCGTTTGCTATTGGTATTTGCAGTTCTTTTTCCACTTCTTTCAATTCTAAGATGTTTTTGGGAAAAAAAAGAACAAAAACAAACATACCTTGGACCCCACTGAGTTAGACATTAATCATATGATTCTAACCACAGCACAGCATACAGAAGGAAAAGTAATTGATCACAGTAAAAGCAGCTTGCCACGAGAAAATGTTTTGTATCTTTTCAGTAGTTCCTGGAGTCAAGGAATCAAACTGAGAAGAGAATACAAGCAGTATATTATCAAGAGACTATTGCAATCAGCACAGCTGTTTCCAAATTGTTTGTCACATATTTCAGCCCCTGCTGTGTTTCTCTTCTCTTTTTTTCTACACTGGGAAAAAAAGAATCCATATTGGTCTGATTTAGCTTTCTTAAAGTGCTTCAGGTTTCTGAGACAGTTCTTTAAGTAAGTTGCTACTGCGGTAATTCCTCTGTTTATGTGTAATATTCAAATTGAAGTCTCAGTCCTCCCATCAGTGTGGCAGACTGAACATTTCTGTGAGAGTTGTCAGAGTGTGCCCTCAGGGATATATGAAAATGTAACCTGGTGCAAATCAGGTGGGAATTCCTGTGCACATCATCTCAAGTCCCCTCAGACTAGTTGCAGGTTTTTTGGTTTGTTTTGTCATAAACAAAGGGACACTATGAAATGGAGGTTTGATAAATAATGAATTCTGTGGGGAAACTTCAAAGCAAATCAAAGAAGCAATTACCTCTGTTTTCAAAGGGGCATCCGTGTTGGCATCCCCATCCCAACTCCCAGGTTCCTTTTGCAAGCTTGTCAGAGCACAAGGACATTCCCCTAAAGGTCAGTGTGAGTGCGAGCCAGGCTGGCTCCTTGCTTATTTCTGCAAAATTATCCCATGCCTGAGACTGTCTGAAGGCAATAAGATTGCACAGGGTGTGATTCTACCTTGCAGACAGTATTCCATTTAAAGAGGCTGCGCTCGTGCAAATTCATGTGGCTTCCGGGTTGGAGACTTTGAAACTGTTAAAACAGAGTGAAAATGTCAGGTTTAAATACTGTTCTGCTATATATAGTGATTTGTGCTCCTGTTCAAGCTTACTGCTACCAGGCACTCACAGTACATAGAGAAGAGGCAGAGGAGCTCTTCAGCAACCCACCTGTGTGGGGCAGGCTAGGAAGGTAGCTAGGCAAAGACGCCAGGCAAGTGCAGCACTCACTATCTCTTTTAAATGCTTCTGACACTGATGATTGACCCAATGCTTCAACTTGAAAAGTACTCCCTGTTTCAATCTCTACTTGCTTCATGCTGATTTCTGTAATATCCTTGTCCTCTTGATTTTACATTCAAAACCACTAGTTTTCACAGATGCTCCCAAGAGAGACCCTAGAATATTTCCTAGTTATCTTGCAGAACAATCTAAAACAACTTTGAAATCTAGTTAACTGCAAGCAAATTGATCCATCAATATTTTTTATAAATGAATATTCCATTCCTTTTTTTTTCATGTATCACTTTTTGAAATGTCAGATCGATTTTATGATGCTCTGTTTCCTTCTTTGAGTAACTCATGTCCTCTACCTCCTCTACCTCCTCCTCCCCAGAATACAAGGGGAACTAAATGTTCAAAAATATTTGAAAATATTTTAATGCTCATGAGTTGGGATTTATGCTTGCTGTAATGAATTAGTGGTAAAGATTGACTAAAAATTAATATTTCCATCCACTATCTAATATTTCATAACTTCTTGTACAGAAGACATTAGGTAGTACATGAGGAGAAAAGAAAACAGAAAACAGAAAGGAAAACGCCTAAAATGGTGTAGACAGACTTGAATGAGAATTAACTCTAACTTCATAAAGAGAAATATCCAAAAGACCCAAGTCTGAAAAATTTTATTATTTTTCCTTTTTTTGTTTTTTTTACTGATCTCCGCATTTAAATAAGAGTAATGGGTATACTTTAGAAGAAACTCAGAAATTGTGGACAAGCAGAAAGAAGTATATTAGCATCTCCACCATGATCCAACTTACTTATCAACATAGAGCCAACACCATTTCATAGAAATGCACCATTTCTTGTGTGACATTGTCTCATACATGCTTTAAAAAATAATGTATTTTTCAACTTACGCATAAAAGTTCCAGAAGCATAAGAAATAATATTAGGTTTTAGCTCTGGGTTTGGGGCCTGAGGACTGAACAGGAAAGAAAAATGTCTTTCACCTTGCACTCTTTGACATTTTTTCCATGAGAATATGTCATGTATAAGTCAACTTTTGTTGAAGATTAATAAATATAGCATTGCTAACTTTCCATCCAAATACTAGATTGCATAAGCAAGTTTTAAAAGTAAATGAGAAAATATTGATTCTAGACAGGTCTAGTGCATAACAAATTGACTCATGCACAAGGATTTATTCAAGCTTGTCATTTTCCCATATCTTTGCCCTCACCAGCTCCTAGAGCCAATCATTGTGTTTTGTTGCTTCCTCTCTTTAGATGCAGTCATCTAAATTCCCTGTAACACACTAGCTAAAATTTTTATCAGCTGTTACATCGTGAAGTTTTTAATGTCTTTTTGCTCAGGTCACCTGGTAGGATGCAGCATTGCTTTATACAGAGCAGTGTGACTTAGAATAAACTTATCTTCACCTCTGCATTATCTCACTGGAGGTGAGAAATAGATCAGACAAGGGAGTTACAGAATACCCCTTCCATATCACAACAAACCACGTTCTATCCTAAGCAACTGGGAGTTTTCATTCAATTCAATTCAATAAATTTTCATTCAATAAAAATTTTCAAATTGGTACTGTTCTACAGAAAACTTTTAAAATTATTTGTCTACATACAAATATACACAAAAATCACATGCCCATCACCCAGTTTGATATTACTTAAGGATTCTTTTGCAGGTATAAAAATGCAACTTCTGTTGTAGTCCCATTACTTTCTATTCTCTTTCTTCCCCATCTTCCTTCTCCCTAAGGGTAACCACTCTCTTCAAATCAGTGTGTCCTTCCTGATCCTTTTAAATACACTTTATGCTTGTATGTATCTATAAACAATATGTGATATATTTCTGTGTCTTAAAAAATTTACATCCATGGAATTATACTGTCCTTATTTGTTTTAATTAGATTGCATTCAGTTACAAGTAACAGAAATACTTCTCCAACCTATTAAATAATTAAATACTATTTTTCTCACATAATAAGAAGTCTAGGGAAAAGTGGTAGGTCCAGGGGCTCAGTGACATCATCAGAGATATAGTAATCTTATAAGTCATCCTGCTCCAGTATCCCAGAATGTGACTTGTCACCTGCTGGGTGCAAGTTGGGTACAAAGTCTCAGGATTTCACATTCCAGGAAGAACAAAGAGTGAAGACAAATGTTAAATCTTTTTCCTTGTTAATTTTTGTCTGTTTATTTGAGATGGGAAAAAACACCCAGGGAATTCTACTGTGTCTCACTTGCTAGAAATAATGGACCCCATGCTGCTAGAGAGAACAAGATATTAAATATTTTAACCTTTTAGTTTTCTTCGTAGAGAAAGTTATTAGGAAAAAGAGAGGCTGTTAATGCCTCTTAGGTAACCAGTCACAGTGTCTTCATTTTTTTTTTCCATTTGCCATTATATTGTTTACAACTTATTTGGATTCATAATTGTAAATATAATCCCTTGATAGTAGCTGGTGTGTGCAATATTCCATTGTGAAATAAAATTATTTGTGTATTTTCCTATCAGTGGATCTTTCAGTTGTTGCCATTTTTTCACAATTATAAATTACAAAAATTACAATTTCACAATTTCAAAATTACAAAGTATCTTTGTGTATTCCTTTTTGTACTCATGAGCATTTCATAGAGATAGCATATCTAGATTATTTAATATATATATAATGTCTAATATATGTTAGATTAGCATATATATAATCATGAGTATATGCAAATACACATAAATACATATAGTGGAATGAGATGATAGATAATTTATGTTTTCTCCTTTCATTTGGATTGCAGTTTTCTATGTCTCCTTGTAATTGTTTTACTATGGTGAAGTGATTCATTCTAGTTACTTGTATTATTTTATTTTTATTTATTTTATTATTACTTGTATTTTATTATTATTATTTTTATTTGATGCTAATTTTGGTTTATCTACATACTTAATACACTTTCTGCTTCATAACCTACTCTTCATTTTTTTTCTTTATGAATCTTTCTTTGCCTTGTGTAGTCTTTTACTAAGGGTAAGTAGCTAATAAAATATCTGACTAGTAATTTAGCAAATTGTTAGTCTTTGGCTTGAAAATTTCTTTATTTCATCCCCACTTTTGAAAGATAGCTGCTTGGCCATAGAATTCAAAGTTAATAAATATTTTCTCTAAAATCTTTGCAGATAGACAAATCTTTGGTGTTTGTTGCTACTGATTTAAAATACCTTCTGTAATTGTTACTCATTTATATATATATATATATATATTTTTTTTTTTTATTTATACATACAAGCTGGGGTACAAGCCAGAGGTGTGGGGCGGCGAGAGGGTTCACCAGAGACAGAGCGGGTAGCAGAACAGGCAGATCAGAAATACACTGCTGAGGGGAGCAGCGGGCGAAGCAGGAGAGGTCTGCCGCACCATGTGGGATTCTCCCCGGCCGGGCGTCGAACTCGCATCGCCGCTGCCGACAGCTCCACAGCGCAGCACTTAACCGCTGCGCCACCAGGGAGGCCCCCTGTTACTCATTTTTAAAGCTAATCTCTCATTTCTCTTTATTTGGTCTTTACACATTATAATTGTGCAGTTTTACTACAGCAAGTCTAAAAGTTTATTAATTTTACTTTACTCCACTCAGAACGTGACATGATTCTTGAATTTTACACAAATTATCTTATAATATTGTTTCCCCTCATCTCTTTCTTCTAAAACTCCTATTTGATGTTTGTTGGATTTTTTTTTCAATGTATGGATTTTTTTTTTTTTTTTTGTCTCTGTTTATCTGTCTTCTGGGTGATTTCCTCAGATTACATTCTCAAAATCTCTTCTGAGCTGTGGCAACTGAGCTTTTTATTTTATTGCTTCTGGTTTGCTTCCTAGATTTCGGATTGTTTCTTTTTCAGATTGACCATTCATTATGTTTTACATTTATTTTTTAAATATTTCATATAATTTTAAATGTAGTTATTTTGGAGGGCCTTTTGGATTGTGCTATTATTCTATTCCTTGTGGTACTACTTCTTCCTTTTAAAGTTTTTGTATTTTCTGTCTCTCATTCATAATGGTTACTCTTTTTATATTATGCATATGTATTTTACCTTTTGGGGAAATAAAATTAGAAAGATATTGATTTATAATGTTCCTCAAGCCAGTTAAAGAAAGCACAGTAACTTGTCTTTTGTGGTTTTTTATTTTCTTACTAACACCAATAAGAACTCATTGCTTTGACTTTTCCTTTTGCTTCTTACACCTGGAGATTTCCATTTCTTTATTTTGAGTTCACCCATGGTTTAAAAAATTATCATTAACGTAAGTTTATATAAATCAATATAGGAGAAAATTCATCATTAGTTCTACTGATTGCCAGGACATGTATTAATGACCTTCTAAAGATACTTAACTTGCTTAATATTGCTTTCTCCCCTGTCAGCAGCAGGTATCATTAGATCACTGAAAATGCATAGAGGTCTATAGAGTGGATTCTGTACAACTCCTTTAATATATGCTATAGGTAATATCTGGAAATATGACTGTCTAAAGCTGAAGTTACAACTGTGTGGTTCATAGCTCAGATCCCATCTGCACATATTTTGTTTAGTCCACACAACATTTAAATCTTTTATATTAGTTTCCAATATTTAAAAAATTCACATAATGGTTAAGATTTTCAGCGACTCTTAAAAACATTCAAAAATAACCAGAAAATCCTAGTTCCCACAGCATCCTGTGCCAGTACTGAAGCAGTTGATTCTAGAGTTAGAGTTGGCTCACTCTCCTTTCTTTCTCCAAACATCTTGCTCTTTTACATTATAGGTATGACTTTGTAGTTACCTAGTTTGCGACTTCTGATCTAAGAAATAAAAAAATTCATGGAGTGCCATCAAATAAATCATCATTATTTCTAATAAATATGTAAAGGGCTGATTGATCTGGTTAGCTGTTGAACGTTTCAGCATTGAGGCACTTCTTTAGCACACTAAGGTCAGAATGCTGATCCTGCTTTCTTGATACACTCTGATGGAAGCATATTGATTCTGGGGGAGTATCTGAAGGCCTGTAAAGAAAACATATACAATAATTTTAGTAAAACTGAAAATAATGGTTTCCAGTGTGGTTTACACAGGGGCTTTCATTTTTGTTTTATATGGGTGCATTTGTAACTTGTGAGGTTTAGTGGTTTCTTTGGAGCAAAGGCTGCAAAACTCTTACTTTTCTTTCAAGTAGTGGTCCCTTGTTGGACACTTGACAGAATTCTGTGGGTAATTAATAAGAATTGGATATGCTTCCGATTCTAAATTATTCCTTCTTTCTAGCTTTGTGAGAATTCAAAAGTATCACAGCTGAGTAGAAGTACTGTAAAGTGTTATTAAATAGCTGTTATATTCTCTGGTAGGGTAGCTATTTATTAATATGGTCAGTACTAATGTAGAAAAATAGCTTCTGTTGTGTTGCAATCTTTTCCATTTATACTGTGTTCCCAAATTCTCAGAAGCACATTAATTATTTTTGATTTGTACTCCTGCTTCCACTCTACTCTTCACTTTATCCACACTAAATTTCTCACCATATCCTAGATGACTTTTATTTCCCTAAGTCCTAATGCCAGGCTCTGTTCCTTTACCAGACCCAGTTCTGGCAGCCATCTTATCATTCTCTCCTGTGAACACTCCCATCTTGCTTCAGTCATGCTGTGAAGAGCATGACTGTCCTCTGGTTTATAGTTGGTTGTGTACTTAATTGTTCACTATGACTTCAGAGTAAGCGCTATGTCTTATCTTTCTCTCATTGTATTTCTGGAGCATAGCATTCTGCTTGGCACCTAGTGGGTACTCAAAAACCATGGTTTCTTAAAATAAACTTAATTACTTATACAAAAGACTTGAGTCCTTTTACAGGCTAGGAATATTTATTTTCCAAAAGAATAAATAAAAGTAAAAGGGGATATGACATCTCTTAAAAGAAACAAGAAAATGGATATCTAATACTAATTAGATCCTTAATTCAGCTTAAATTCTGTTCAGAGTCTCCCAGCATCAAAGTGGAAAAGGGACACACATCAGTTTACAGGTTCTCCAAGTGATTAAAGAAAGTACAAATATGCCAGTATTTTGTTATTGAACTCTATGAGAAATAAGGCATAAGGTAACATAATAGAAATGTCTTTGATTATAGCCTTAAGAAAAACACAAATATTCTTTCACACAGATCTTCTAAAATCACCCTCTCAAAAACTGAAAGGAAAGCAATAATCGAATAAAGTATTGACTGTCAATAGTTCTTTAAAGTTGCTTCCTGATAATATGATGTGGAACAAAGTTAGAACTTAAATAGCTATTAGTTATCCATTGCTGTGTAACCAATTATCCCAAAACTTTGCTACCAACATGGCAGATATTTATCTCATAGTTTCTGAGCATCAGTTTAGGTTGGATAGTCTGGTTTGCAGTCTTTCATGAGGTTGTAGTCAAGCTGTTGGTCAGGGCTACGGTTCTGAAGCAAAAGTCCCACATGTCATTCACAGGAAATTTCAGTTTCCTGCCACACAGAGCCCTCTTTAGGGCTGGACGTGACTTCATTTGTGTTGGGAAGACAAATTAAACAAAAAGAGCGTGCGGCAGATGGCAGAACCTATTTAAAAGGGGCAAGTTTGGGGGTTCTGGGGTGCCCTTCTCCCTGCCCTGTAACATAAGAACAACCAAAATGGAAGCCATAGCAACTTTAAATAATTTCAGAAGTGATATATCATCATTTCTGCATATTCTTTTGGTCACACACCAATGCTAGTACATGTGAGAGGGAGATACATGAAGGTAAGGGTATCAAGTATCAGATACTTTAAATGGTCTTCTTGGATGTTAGATGTGAACACCTTTTAGTATTTCAAGAAGACCATTCAGAGTTGACTTCTATGATTGGAAGTCAGTATTTCTGCTGTTGATTAATGAGAGACATACATAGTTCCAATCTTTGGAGGCAAATATACTTAGTATGGTATGAAAATGTGCAGACCTAATTTAAATACTTCTTTCCCATCTTGTCAGTGAGAGAGTCAGTTTCCTCAAAAGATATCTAAATGTGTTCAAGGACATAAAAGAGCCGCACACAGATTTCTGCACACAGAATATGAGAGAAACTCCTGGTTTTAGAAACTTTAAGCTCATAGGTGGTCATAGGCGTTCTCAGTCACAGGTCTTTGGAAATGAAGTTTTAAATTACTGGATTTTCATAGAACTGCATTATATATGGTCTTCAGGCAGGGAGCTGAAACTCAAAGAAGGGAACTGTCTTCTAATATTAAAGGAACTCCTTTGGAGAAAACCAGGTATTGTTATCACACCTATTGTACATTAAGTAATTATGATTAAATAACTTATTCAGTATCACAGATGTAAGTATCAGACATCATATATTCAACTAGGAAAACAGAATAGGTGCTCTCATTTTTTTTAAAGTATGTAATCCTAAGTTTGCTTAACTGAAGAATGTGAAATGAGTAGAAATCAGGCCATGGGACTTGCTTAATACCCCCAACTGGATACATTCTTTTGGAATAAGTTGGGATTCTGCATGTTAATTGTGTCAGGGCATTGTGAGTATGATTCCAAGAGGACTCATTAGAAAAATGCAAAGCCAGGGAATGTTAGTTTTTCAGTCACATGATGACAAACATAAATTTAATTTTCTCATTAACTGACTAAAACTATCAATTTTTTAAAAAAAAATTACTCCCCCACCACTACCATTTCTTATGTCCCCTTATCCTTTTCCCACACCCTCCCCCTTAACTGCAGAGCCCCCAGGATGTTTATTAATGTCCACTAGATTTGGAAGTGTTTTGTGTCACCAAGTTGTCTGATATATAAATTGATTGTATTTGCTTTTACCATTCTGACTGATTTTACTGCACGCAATTCTCTCAAATTCCCTCCATTTTGTTGAAAATGGCTGCATTTCATTCTTTTTTATGGCTATATTATACTCCATGTTTGGATGTCCCAGACCTTCTTGATCCAGTCACCTGCCAGTAAACATTTAGGCTGCTTCCATGTGCTAGCTATTATAAATAATACTGCTACGAACACTATGGAATGTATGGGGGAGGGTTGCTGATGATTTCATATTCTGTGGATATATCCCTAAGGGTATGATTACTGGATCATACAGTATTTCCATTTTTAGTTCTTTAAGGTAAATCCAGATTACATTCCAAAATGTCTTCACCAGTTCACATTCTCACCAACAGTTTAATAGGGTTATTTTATCTTCACATCCTTTGCAGCACTTGTTGGGGTTTTTTGAACCCCCCTTTCCTAATGTTTCATGTATTTTTTGACCTTCCTAGATATCCTCTTTGGTGAATTGTCTGTACATATCTGCTGCTCCTTTATTAGTTGGGTTATTTGATTTTTTATTGTTGAGTTTTATGAAGTTTTCATATCCTGGATACTAGTCCTTATCAGTTATATGTTGTTTGGACAGTTTC
Source organism: Scalopus aquaticus (assembly GCA_004024925.1). NCBI lineage: Eukaryota > Metazoa > Chordata > Mammalia > Eulipotyphla > Talpidae > Scalopus > Scalopus aquaticus. The sequence continues at coordinate 69,474 of PVIJ01006218.1, read as the reverse complement.
TCCCATTCAGTAGGATATTTATTTAATCATCTTGTGTTTTCTTTTGCTTTATAACTTTAGATAATCCCAATTGTTTATTTTTAATTTCTTGGCCATAGGGATTGAGTCACCAAAAATATCTTTGTTTTGTATATCATGGAACATATTGCCAATGTTTTATATAGTCAGTTGTTGCATATCTAAATATTTAATCTGCTTGGGAGTTTATTTTCGTGTATGGTGTTAATGAGTAATCCAACTTCATTCCTTTATGTGTGGATTTTCAGTTCCCCAGCACCATTTTTTAATGTGCTTATCTTTTCCCTATTTTATAGTTATTGATACTTTCTCACAGGTTAGGAGATGATACTTATGTTGGCTTTTTATTTGGTCCCATTGGATCAGGTATCTATTTTTGTGCCAGTGTCATTATTTTTAAAAAGACTTTTATAATAAAGTTTGAAATAAATAACATTTGAAATCAGGTGACATGACACCTCCACTTTTCTTCTTTTTTCTTAGGGTTGCTTTAGTAATTTGAGACCTTTGGGGTTACATATAAGTTTTAGTATCTTTTGTTCAGTTTCTTTGAAAAGTACTTCTGATGTTTAGGTGGGGATTGCATTTGTATATTTGTATACATTTGTATATCATTTTAGGCAGGATGTCATTTTGATTATATGGTTTTTCCCATACAGGAACATAGGATTTCCTTCCATCTCCTTATGTCACTATCTAAGTCTTTTGATCACCCTGAGGTTCTCATTGAATAGGTCTCTTACCTCCCTTGTTAGGTTAACTCCAAGGTATTTAATTTGTTTTGAAGAAATTATAAGTAGTTATTTTCTTACTTTCTTTTGCTTTTTAATTATTTGTAAATTATACACACACACACACACACACACATAAAAACCTACCATCTTGTTATATTAATTTATTGTTTCTAATAACTTTTGATAGAATCTTTAGGATCCTTTTCATATAACATTATATCATCTGTGATTTATAGTTTCATATCTTCTACTTGGATTCGTTTCACTTCCTGTGTTTAGGTTCAACAACATTATTATTATGTGTCTTGGTGTATGTCTAGCTGGTATTGTTTGGTTGGAACTCTTGGGGCCTCCTAGATCACAACTTCTCGTTCATTCCCCAGATTAAGGTGGGCTTTTGTGATTATTTTTCAATAAATTTTCTAGTCCTTTTGCTTTTTCTCGCCTGCTAGAACCCCCATGATGTAGATATTATTTCTCTTTAAGTTGTCCTAAAGAGCTCTTACACTATTTTCTCTTTTTTTAAATTCCTCTTTCTCCTTTATATTGTTCTAGTCATATTTTCTCCAACATTGTGTTTTAGAGCTTGTTCATTCTCTCCAGTGCTTATATTTCTCCGTTATTAAAGCCCTTAATTTATTTTTCAAATCAGCTACAATATGTCTTAGTTATTACAATTATTTCTAATTGTAGCTGTCTCATATATTCTTTTTTAAGAAAAGATTTATTTATTTATGCATACAAGAGCTGGGGTGCAGGCCAGAGGTGTGGGGAGGTGAGAGGATTCACCAGAGTCAGAGTGGGGATCAGAATGGGCAGATTGACTGAAATACACTGCTGAGGGGAGCAGCAGGAGAGGCAGGAGAGGTCTGCTGCGCCATGTGGGAATCTCCATGGCCAGACATTGAACTCGTGCTGCAGTGGCTTCAGACAGCTTCATAGGCTGAGATTTAATCCCTTGCACCACCAGGGAGGCCCCTGTCTCATATATTCTTTATCTTTCTTTTGTTGTGGTTTTATATCCTCCATTGTTTTTTTGGGTTGCATCAGTGTTGACAAAGCTACTGGCCTGAATTCCTCTTCTGTTGTGCTCTGTCTCTCAGCTGAGTCAGGGCACCTTTCAGGGTTGTTCTTTGTTTTTGTTGGTTTTTTTTTTTTTTTGGAGGGTCTGGTATTTCTGATGTGCTTTTCTGTCTCCTCATACTCACTTTTTAATGGGTTTTAATAGGAATTGATTACCATTGTTTTCTTTGCCCCTGTTGGTATAATGAGGGTACTGATATGGCTTGGGAGGTATAAAAGATGATTTGGGCAGTTAGCACCAAAGAATCACCTCCAGTAAACTCAGGAATTTGAGCTTCCTGATATGCTGTGTTTGCAGACTTGCGTGTTAGGGATCTATGATGATCTCCTCCTCTCGGCTGGTTCCTCAGTGTCTCTAAGGTCTCATGTCCACTTCAACTCTGGGCTATTTTTAAGTGGCAGTACTGGACACGGATTGCAATTGATATGAAGCCACAGACCAGGACCTGTTCTCTTTTCCTCTCCAGTACAGAGTCTTATCCTGAGATGTCCATTCCCATAATTGGTAGGTACTAGAGCTCTAGTTTATACAGGCTAGTTTGTGGTGGATGATGGTTATTTTGGGTAGCTCAGCCTGGGGCAGGCGTGTCAGGGGTTTAAGATACCCCAGCCTGGATTTCAAGTATTTGCCCCTTCTATAGAGAAGTACTGGTGCTTTGACCCAGTTCAGGTTACAGTTGCTCTTGTGCTAAGCACCTCAGACTCAAGTCAGTAGTCCTTGCCCTGTGCCCCCACAACTGCATCTCGCTAACAATGCACCCTCCATCCTGGGTGCCTACTCGTATACCTGAGTAAATAGCTGTAAGGGGCTCTGGAAACAGTGCCCCTCCTGGATGGGACTGTACCATTCTTCTCCTTCTTTTTTTAAGATTTATTTACTTATACATACAAACTGGGGTATAGGCCAGAGTTATGGGGTGGGGGGGGAGGTGGTGAGAGGATTCACCAGAGAAAGAGTGGGGAGCAGAACAGGCAGACTAACTGAAATTCACTGCTGAGGGGAGCGGCAGGTGAGACAGGAGAGGTCTGCTGCACCATGTGGGAAGCTCCCTGGCTGGGGATCAAACTCATGCAGCAGTGGCTGTGAATAGCTTCATAGTGCTGAGACTTAACCCCTTGTGCCACTAGGGAGGTCCATGCCCCATTATTCTAAACAAAGTTTATTTAAAGATTTTCTGAAGGCTTTCCATTGGCTCACGCCTGTATGCTGTGCTCTTCAGTTTTTCCTTCAGAGTTTTTTTGACTTTGTTTTGAAGCAGTTTTGTTGTAGCTGGAGGACATGAGCCAGGTGTCTTCTCTCTGCTGTCATCTCGCTTGACCTCAGGCTCTTTCCTTTTGAAACTATCACATTGCCCTCCACTTGGGCCTATTTCCTAGGCCCTTAAAAAAGAATTTATTAAAAATTTAAATGAATGAAATATTAATTAAGAGGACAATAACTACTATTAAATAGAGTTAAAATAGTGTACTGAGGTGTGAAGAATTTCTAGAGGTTAAAAGAGTAGCAGATATTTATTCAAGTCCTTTTATAGGCAGCTGGTAAATGTTTTGTGCAACTGACCTGACACAGCTGGCTTCCCTCACAGGGAAGCACTTCTTAAGGGGCAGAATCTAAAATCTCACCGTTGAGATCTTGGGAGGTGTTGACCTAGTGTCCTTGGGTCTGAGCCAACTGGGGTCAGGAGCGTGCACAGGAAGGAGCTGGTAGTTGCAGGATCAGCTACGTGCTGCTAGTCCCAGAGTGAACAAGCCAGCCATTTGTCAAAGCAAAATGGTCCTACAGGCCTCCTGTCTCCTGACTCTTGGCTGCTTTGAAACATTAAATAATGCAACAGCAAAGGTTGTTTTTGTATATAATAGCGTTGAGGACAAATAAAACCTGTAGAAGTAGAAAGTTTAAAAAAAAAAAAAAAGAAAGGCATTGACTAAAAATTTAAAATAAATAGGAAAGAGGACTTAAGAAGATACTATTTTAGGCTGGGAATACAACAAAGAACTTCTCCAGGAACAGCAGGGTCTCAGAACTTAGCCGGGGTGGGTGAGCCAAGGAGGGAGGGCGCTTGAGCTGCTCTGTGCAGCAGGGCTCAGTCACTGGACTGGATACATCTTATATCTCAGAAGTGAGCACTTTCAGGTATCACAAGAAGACCATTGTGAGTTGACTTCTATGGTTGGAAGTCCATGTTGAAGTCATTTAATAAGGGGTGTGCATCCAGTTCAATCAGGGGACATTGCTGGGCTGTGGGTACATCATCTGCAGGAGAGGGCTGTGTGCAGAGGGGAGGGGGACAAGGAAGTGATGGAGGATAAGAGTAGAAAGGTTGCAAAGGAGGCACCACAAGACCATAAAAGCAATGCTGGGAGCTGGAGGTGGGGTACAAGTGATTAACAACATAGTCCTTAAGCCAGCGATAGAAATGAAAAATCTAGATCACAAGGCGGAGACCCAAGCAGGTATCAGACTGCTATTGGAGAGTGTCACAGGGCACAGGTCCGAAGTGAGGATATGGAAGTTGAGGGCCATTGTGGAATCTCTGGTCCCTTTCAAATTCTGCATAGTTATTCAAAATTAACAAAAGTTAACAACTCGGCAAAGGAATGAGCCCCTCCCAAAGAGAAGACTACACCAGTGCAATTTCTGCAGGGCCAGAGGGCAACAGCCCTCTGCCCACATGTGACTATGCAGGTGCTTCTTTACACCAGCCTTTTCCTTTTGTAGAGTTGGAGCTGTGGCCCTTCCGCCCACCCGTAGGAGCTCCTGGCAGCTAACTGTCTCCCTCCACAGGGCAGCAGCCGTCCTGCCTGCCTGGGACCTGTGTCCGTGCCGCTGCTTCTCTTGACTGACCTCCCTTTACAAAGCAGCAGAGGCAGCTCTTTCTGCCCGCTTGTATCTATGCAAGTGGCCTTTATTCTTCTTTCCCTTTTTCATAATAAACCCACCCTTTCGTATACAACTAACTTTGTATGTGGAGAAACTAGCCTGAGAAACTCGCCGGTGCCACTGAAAGGGGAGCTCTGGTGAAACTTTTCCAGAGTTAATAAGGGCCCTACTCTCAGAACCCAACAGACATCTCCAAAACCAACATCAGAAGCAGAGATGAACTTAGGCACCCCGATGCAGTGAAAGATCTTTGGGCCAGAAAGGATGAATCTGTTACAGGTCAGAGTGAGTGGCACCCTGGGCCCCCCAAACCTACATGCTCTAAAGGGGTTCTGCCATCTGCCACAAGATAAAGCACACTCTAGTGAGTAAGGCCTTCAATAGAAAATAATTTTAATACAATTTGTGTGCCATAAAAAGAAGAGAAAGAAAATAGTTAAAATAGTTTCCAATTAAACACCCAAAGTTACCCATCCCATTGTGGGTAAATGCCCAGCCATACAGGGTTGGCCCAAAGCAGGCCTGCTGAGGCTCAAAAGCCTGCCACAAGTCTAAGGCACCTGCTGATGGAGAACCACAGGAAAAGGGCAGGAAGGGCCGGCCAAGTCTGGAAAGAAAGAAGCAAAATTAAAGTGCAAGTCAAGGTATAGGCTGCCATTGTCAACCTCTCTGTGGGTCTCTCACCCAAGTCTCTGATCTTTAAAGTGTCTCCTTCCATGTCCCCCAAGCTGTGGTACAAGTCCAAGGCTGAGAAGCAAACAGAGCTTCTTCACCTGTCTCTCTGCTTCATGCGCCCCCTCCTTCTTGGTCTCTTCCCTTCCTTCTCCCTGTCTTCTCCAGCTTCTCCTCCCTCGGCAGCTCCATCCTCCCTTGGGTGTGGCAGGAAACCTGGAACCTCCCCTTTCCCTGAGGATTACCCTGTTACATAATTATTGTTAAAGGGATCTTCTAAATCAATGTCTGATGGAAGACATGTACCTAGACTCCTCATTGGTTCCACTTGGAAAGAGAACCCACACGGTCCAATGATATTGTCTCATCAGAACTCCAACAAACAGAACAAATGGTCTAATTTGTAGGTTGTTATTCTGGAAAGCACACCATTAGGGGGCTGTTCATTGAGTCCACTGTTTAGTCATCATAGAGAATCACAGAGAAGAAAGTCACAGGACCACATATTTACTAAGTTTATTAATTTAATTTATTTATTTAATAAGTTTATTAATAAGTTTCTACATTAGATGGAAAATGTCCTTGTTTTTGCATGAGAGCACTGCTCCCTGGATTAGTGTAGACTATTATGGAGGGGCTGTAGCAGGGTGATAAGAGGAGTTTCCAGGATCCCCCCCTCACCTAATCAAGGGTGGGTATCCTGGCCCTCTAACAATTATACTTCACCATTCTCAGTCTTCCCACATCTATTATACAATGTGATCCTCATGCATCCTAGGAGATAAGGTGGGCTAATATTATTATCAGCCCCCTTTTACAGATGAGCCAACAGAGACAGAGCCATATTGATGGCTTCTAGGGGTTACACATGTTACAACCCTGTGTGTGCTGGGCACTGCCACTTTCCCCGCTGAGTCTCTACAGCACTCTGAAAGTGACTGTGTTTGGGAAACCAACTGACATGTGTCGTCAGTTGCTGCCTCCTAGAATGGCAAATCCACTCTGAGACCTGGAGGATCTGACTCAGCCCTGCTACCTCCCCACAGCGCCTTCATTTCACCAGGACAAGCACGCTCATGGGAAAGGCATAGAGTGATACAGAATAAAGCATACATTTGACACTTTTTTCGCCCACCTCTAAATCCCTGCAACAACTTGTCCATACTTATTTGGATCTGTAAAACTTGTGCTTTAAAATACTACGTCTTGTCTTGCCTTTAAAATTATAAACTCCTTGAGGAAACAGGTCACATTTTATCTTTCAAATCTCTACGAACTCAGACCAAGCACTGGGGCTAACAGTGTTGCTGCACAATCCACTTCTGGACTAATCAGATCATTTAGTAACAGAAATGCAAATGTGATTCAGGTCTTGGAATTGCTAATTGCTCAAATTACCTTCCAATAGATTCTTTATAGTAAACTTAATTTGAAAGCAATGGTTAAAATTGAAATCTGCAGTGCTATAAATTAGCTGTAGGAGTGGGAGTGTTAAATACCTGAATTTCGAGTACTGTTTAATACCAGTCTGGGAAACCAGAAGTAGGTACAAAATTTTATGAGAAGGCGGGGGTTTTAAAGAGAGATGTCCTGAATGTTTTCAACCCTGGCTCTCCTATTCACTCTTGAAATGAATTTGACCAAACTATTTAACTTTATTGCATTTCAATCACAAATCTACAAAACTGAGCATCACAAAATATGGTATAGGAATATAAAAATCAGCTAGTTGAGATATTATCTATGATGGGCCTCCCTGGTGGCCTAGGGGTTAAGTCTCAGCACTATTAACACTTTGACCCATCCAGGGAGCTAATCCACATTTGGCACAAGCAAGCGGCAGACCTCTCCTGTCTCACCCTCTGCTCACCTCAGCAGTATATGTCAGGAAATCTGCCTGTTCTGCTCCCCACTCTGTCTCTGCCTCCCCCCAACCCCCTACCACACACGCACACATTTCTGGCCTATACCTCGGCTCTTCTAGGCAAATAAATAAATAAATAAATAAATAAATAAATAAATAAATAAATAAATAAAAGACATTATCTATGAAGTCACTTCAGAATTCAAATTGTGAATTATTTTAAATCTGGTGTTAGGAGGGTCACAGATCATTCCCCATCTCAAAAGACCAATTTTTGATTTATGGATTTAGTGTCTGTCTCTCTGCCTTCCCACCCCATCTTCACCTGTGTGTCCCCAGCACCCATCATAAATCCAGGCAGTTAGTAGGCAGTCAGTAAATGTGCATTGATTAAATAAATGTGATTCCCAGTAGAAATAATCACATTGGAATTTCATCAAAGAGAAGATGTTTTTAAAAATAACTCTTCCACTGTTGTTATTAAGACTGTTTCTGCCCTCAGCTTCCCATGGCTAAGGGAAATGAAATGTGTGTTTAAATAAATACAATTGTAGCATGTCTGCTTACATCCCCATTTGCCACTTTTTTATACTCAGTCAAAATGAATCACACAAAACTTCCTCCCCACATTGTTTCTGATCTTCAGCAAACCCTGGCAACAGAGAGCTAGTCCACTGGGTCTCTTCTCTCAGCCTGGGGCACAGGGAAAAAGAATTGTTTATAAAGTGTTTGTCAAGGAAATATTTGAGCCTTATGATCTATGTAATCGTCCACATTTTCTCTATCCTATTTTCTTAGCTCCTCTTGGTAACTATAAAACAATTTCCCAATTGTTTTCCTAGCTCTGCAGTTGCTGACAACATAGGCGTTTGTTTACCTACTGACCACTCTTCCGGATTTGTTGTGAATTTAGTTTTAGGAGAATGTTCCTAAAGCCATTGGGGAAACAAGAATGTCACCTATCTCTGACTACCCATGTTTATATTTAAATCTGACTTACCCATGTTTATATTTAAATCTGATACACTAGTGAATGCTACTTCTAGAAGGTTTAGTGGGAACTTTGTTTTTGCTGCTTTTTGGAGCAGCAGATCTGGAAAGTACTATGGGCTACTAGGTAAGAGGCTAGAAAAAATAGTTGGGACAGTTATCGCTTAGGCACATGACTTTGGACAAGTGACTTCATTCTCCCTATTTCCTTTGGTGTCTGGGTAGTTTTAAAAAAATGGAAAAAGCCACTGATTTCTTGCTTTGAGACATGAGAAGACAGGTGAAATATTTGTGATTTCATATAGGTTTTGAGGGATCCATAAGGTGTTCTTTGTTTCTTTTCATTACTTTCACTTCAAAAGTCATGATGCATTTTTGCTTGAAAAACAGAGAAAAAATATGTCATGACTTTTCCAACAACCCAATATTTTAATATATATAACATTTTAACACTTAATTGCTCTGGCATTCTAAGGGATTTGGACTCCTTATTCCTCAGAATGCCTCTGTCTGTGCTTAGCTTGTAGCACCATTTGCATTGCAATAGCACAAAGGAGTGAAGTGAAATTTTGCTGGGTCACAGACAGTGTCAGTGGCAAGTTAGAACCAAACACAGGCAATTGTTTAGTTCACAAAGTCCCACAGCAACTGGTGTATTATTTGCAGGCTGCATCTCAACCTCCTGTTTAATAACAACAACTGCTACAAAGATTGCTGATTATTCAGGTGTTAAGCACAGCCATATTTCTTTGCAAACAAAGGCCCCCCTCAAGGAATAAAAGAACCACTTATGCTCTCATAGCAAAGTCCTTTTATTATTAAATTCCTGGGCATTTGGTGATTTATGCTGTTTATTTATAATTCAGTGCTCTCTGTAACAAAATAACTGTAACCAATTGTTTGGTAAAATATAGAGAAATCCAGAAACAACTGTGTTTTTTAAGAGTTAGGTAGTCATGTGAGGTGGGTGGAGGAAAAATGACAGGAAATATAGTTTCTTTGCCTTGAGGAACACAGTAGACTACCTTTTCTGACATCTCCTGCAGCCACTGTCCCACTCAAAAGGTGGTGACATCAAGAATTCCCCCTCCAGGTTAGCTAGAAAGTAACAGCTTGAAACTTGTTTGGAATGAGGATGGAGACCACCAACATTTCAAAGCTGTGAGTTCTACTCATAATTTTCAACATCTGCTTTGCCAAGCAAACCAAGAGCATAAAAGTAACAAAATAGAACAACCCAGCAAACAAAAGACTCCTGCTCCATGAAAAAGATAACGGCATTGTTCAAGAAATGGCAGCTCAACAGGTATCTTTTCACTCTTGTTGGTGCCCACTGGACCCCACGCAGAGAAAACCCAACTCCTTTCCTATTGAAGGACAAGGATAGCAGCAGGCAGCAAACTCTCTAACTGTAATGAATTTAAGGATGTTGTGTTGCCTTTCTCACAGCATTTGGGTAACATGTAGGTAGTGGCTGCAGGACTTCAGATAAACAAGAACTGAGCAAATGCTGTCAATAGAGCTTGCTTCTGGAATGTTCTGGGGCAGCATATGGAGATTTAGGGGATGAGCATACCTTTTACCAAGGGAGTTATTAGAAGCAATAATGCAAATAGCAATTACCTGATGAATAGTATCTTCCTGAGAAAACTGGATAAAAATTGAACTCTCACCAGCCCTAACTCATCCTCCGTTAGTTTTTTGAGCTTAAAATTAAAGCCAGATGCTCCTACCAAGGCACAGCCACAGCCTCACCATTGGTTCTGCCTGGACTCACAGACTCAGCCTTTGCTCTCTGGGAAAAAGCAGTAGCTTCATCACATCTGGACTTGTTTTATGATGCCTCATGGAAACAGCTGTGTTGCCTGTCTTTATGTTCATACATTTTTTTAAAATGAAAATCACCATGGCAACAGCTGCAGCCACTTATTACAGAGCCCTGGAAGTGATGCTGATATCTGTGAGGAAAGCCAGGCTCTCAGAATAGTGTGTCCCTCACAATGGAGTGGAGATTTTTCCCACTAACATTTCCATTTTTTAAAAAGAAAATGATATGAGAATATATTCAACAAAAATTTACCAGGGAACTGAAGAGCTCAGGGAAATGGTAAGCAGCAATGGAGCTTTTTACTTGTGATGCTGAGTTAAAAATCCAACTGTCTGGCAATAGCCCTCAATACTGTGGTTCCAGGGAGGGCGCTGTTGGTTGCTTTTAACCCCACAGTGCCTAATAGGCCACTCTAAACAGACTTCCTTCATAGGGATGAGCGTAATGCTGACAATTAATTTGAGCCAGTTACTGCTTTTTCACTCCCACACCTTCTTTGGAGCATGGAGGAATCTCTAAATTTGAAACTATAGGATCCAATTTGTTACTATCTCAGTAAGTATGAAATGTTTGAATAAACTTCTATTTCCTTTTTATCTCATTTCTGAGATTAATAACATCTTTCATGGGTTCATGCTAAATGTTCTAGCATTTTCTTTTTAATCAGTACTAGGAAGAAGAGAGTCAAGGAAGGCTGGCAAAGAAAGATTTGCCATTACATGTGTTCTCGATTTTATGCATTGTGGGAGCAGTGTCTATGTGCTGAGTTTTTAATAAGTTTTTCATAACCTCTAAGCATGATGTCACATTGTTTTAAAGATTCCATAGACCATGCCCATAATGGAAGCACCCCACAATCTAACAGGAAGTATTTAACTGTGAAGAATTAGAAAAATGATATCAATATTAGGTAACTTATGGAAATAATAAAACTGCAAAGGGCTATGATCTCTAAGACTATAAATAAACTAGCTTTGAAAAAAAGCACAAACATCCATCAAAACCAAAATTCTTCACTCACTTCCAAAGAAATCTGATACCCGAGGGGATGATTCAGGTATGTGGGCAGGTGTGGCTACTTATTCTCTCTGTGTGTTTGTGTTATGAGATTAGGATTTATATTATCTGTTTTACCTCTCACAAGTTTCAAATCCTTTAAAGTTAGGCTGTATACATTTTTCTGGCTGTGGGTCCTAAAGCATTATGTATTTTACCAGCAAAATTATATTTCATCCAAACTTTGCTATACTATATTGTGACTGGTTTGTTTCCCTCCCATCACTCAGAAGAAGCAGAGAAACCCATGGAGAAAGTTTTTGCCCTGGGCTATAGAAAACATATTGCAAAAAGGCTCCATCTTATCCGATTCCAGGAAATGACTGAAAAATAAAAATTTTCCCCTATTTTAGCCCAGCCACTGGGAATTGTTTTTTTTGTTTTGTTTTGTTTTTAGAGGACAACGTAGAGTATTAGAGTTGACTGTGCAGGGGGCAGTATATCCCAGCTCTCTCTGCAGCCAAGTATGTCCCCACTCAAGCCAACCAAGCAACTGTTACATGTATATAAACCAAAATTTAGGACTAGAACACCATTTGGGTGGAGTCTTTTCAGAGAAATCTTCATTGCTCTTTGCCTACATTTATCCCATAGGTCACTTTCCCTGACAGTCAGGGTTAGTGCTTTAGTTGACACAAATTTCTGCCAGACTTGAGGCTCTGTTAGTCCAGTGCTTGTGCTCGCTCTCACAACCCCCCATCAATTTATTCCTGAATTGCACAGACTTAGAATTTTATTTTCTCTAAACTAAGCAAGAATGAATTCACATTGCTTTAATCCTGATGAAGAAGAGGGAACATTGAAGGAGTGTAGCAATAAAGGAGGGAGAAAATCATTCTCTCCTTAAAAGTCAATATATTTTTCTGGATATTGTAGCCTCAGGCAGATGTTTGTGAGACTTGATGGTGGAGAATAATCACCATCTGGCATAAAATGCATCTTACCATAATTAATTTCTCATTTAATAAGTGTATTTAATTTTGCTGAAGCCAATCAGAAGATGGTTCTGTTGGGAGGAGCTTGGATCCTCAAGGAGGGTCATGTCTACTGGCTCCACTTAAAACCTTTTGTAGGTGTGCTTAGATCACAAGGAACCACTGCCCCAAACCCTTGTATATTTTGAAGTACAAATCATGGGTTCAAAGAGAACTCATTAAGGGTCTCATATTTTAGTGACCTCTTGTCTACATGTCAAGTCTACCTGGTGGTGTAGGTTTCCATCCTTAGTCCCCAGATGCATCTGCATTTGGCAATACCTTCTGTTCTGAGAGAAAAATAATGTTTTAATTATCTGTAGAATTTAGTATCAGCCAAAGACAGATATGCTACTTCCTACCAGATACAAGTGAAACATTCCACCTTTTAAACATAAACATTTTGTTAAGCCTAAGGGAAAATCTGGTGGAAAGCTAACCCTGTTCCACTTAGATTCACAGGCTCTTCTTTCTCAGGCTAGCCCTGGAGGCTACTTTTTTTTTTTTTTTAACACCAGTTTGCTATTAAAAAACATACTAAGAATGAACTAAAGAAATATGCAGATTCAAGTTAAACTAAAGAATTTAAAAAACACAGCAGTAGAGACTGCTTAAGGGAAGAATTTATCCATTAGGACCACCACATACAACTGTTCCAGCGCAGGGGGAAGGGTACCCCAGGACCCTCAAACCCGCCTGTTCTAAATGGGTTCTGCCATATGCTGCATCATGACAAAACATATTCTAGTGTGTAAGACCCTCAGTAGAAAATATTTTTAATAAAATTAGTGTGCAATACAGAAAAGAGAAGGGAAAGAATAGAGAAAATAGTTTCCAAATCAAATACCCAAAGTTACCCATCCCCTCATGGATAAATGGCCAAAACAGGGCCACTGAGGCCCAAAAGCTTGCCACAAATTAAGGTACCTTCTGGTGGGGACACATAAGAAAGGGACAGAAGGGGCCAGACAAGTGTAGAAGGAAAAGAACAAAATCAAAATCAAGGTAAATGCTGCCATTGTCAACCTCCCCACGGGTATCTCACCCATGTCTGTTTCAAGTGTCTCTTTCCACGTTCCCCAAGTCCCCGGTACAAGTCCAAGGCCAAGAAGCCAGCACGGCTTCCTCACATGTCTCTCTGTTCCATGTGCCTCCTCCAGGTCTCATTGCTCTCCATTTCTCTTAGCTCCTCCTCCTTCTCTACCTTTTCTTCCTTCCTCAGCTCTTCCCTTCCTTGGTGGGATCTCCCTGTTACACAACCAGCCTTTTCTTGATGCACAGAATTACCAACAGGCAGGCCACTGAGTGGGCCAGCAAGGGAGCAGGCAAAATAGGAGGTTTGGAACTAGGTTCTAATGCCACCTCCAACTTCCTCTCCATATGACTTTGGCCACCTCACTTAACCATTGTCAATTTCTCCTTATAATTGTAAAAAAATATTATCTTTCATATGTGGTTACTGTGAAAATTAAAAATAATATACACAAAATGCATATCAGAGTTCTGGCTTGCAAGAGGCCTCTCATTAATAGCAGCCATTAAATCACAATGTAGAAAGCACAAAGTCCAAAAGAATTTCAACACTGAATATTTTGCAGAAAACAGAGCTCATATGCATTCCAAGTTCATATTAAAGACTGAAATTAAGCTGGCATTGCACAGTGATCACTTAATTTACCAACAAACTATCCTTTTATATCTTATTAGCTTGTTCAATGGAATTATTTTTTTTCTCTCTCCTCATTTGGAAACTTACCGATTAAGTTCTTTTCTTTTAAATCCAGAATTAAAGGACTCAACACATTCAGTGTAAATGCAGAACCAGTGCCCTCCTTCCTCCACGGCCACCTACACAGGCTTATTGGTGCCAGAGACAAGGATTGCCAGGCAGTTCCAAAGCACAGATGACAAGTAGTTACAGGACAGAATGAAGTGTACCCCATGGCCCCCAAAACTTCCTGCTCTACATAGGTTCTCTATCCACTGTATAGACAAAATATATACTAGTGTGTAAGACCTTCGATGGAAAGGAGCTTTAATACAATTATTGTGCAATAAAGAGAAGAAAAAGAGAAAGAACGTAGTTTCCAAATCAAACACCCAAAGTTACCCATCCCCTTCTGCGTAAATGCCAAACCAAACAGGGTTGGCCCAAAGCAGGGCCACTGAGTCACAAAAGCCTGCCACAAGTCTAAGGCACCATCTGGTGGGGACTTACAAAAAAGGACAGAAGGGGCCAGGCAAGTCTGGAAGGAAAGCAGCAAAGTCAAAACCCAAGTCAAGATAAAAGCTGCCAATGTCAGCCTCACCACAGGTCTCTCACCCATGTCTCTGTCTCTTTCAAGTGTCTCCTAAATCCCTCGTAGAGGCAAGCACAGCTCCTTCACGTGTCTCTCTGGTCCGTGTGCCTCCTCCGGGTCTCCTTCTTGATCTCCATCTCTCTCTGCTTCTCCTCAGCCAGGTTTTCTCTCTCTCTCAGACCTTGTCCCAGTCTTCTAGCTTTACCTCTCTGTGCAGTTCCACTTTCTTTAGGGAGGGGCAGGGAACCTGGAACCTCCTCTTTCCCTGGGGTTACCGTGTTACAGAGGCACTTGTCTGGCTCTCTGAGACTTTCCATTTCATTTTAATGCCCAAATTCTGGCACCAGGACGGGGGAGATTACCATCCTCTTCCTGTGGTGAAGGTACCTAGGCCTTCACCGCCCATTTCATATGCACTGGTGGCCTAGAGCCTCTAATTATGCACTCACCTCCTCCTAATTGTTCATTAGCATTAAGTGATACTGCAGGCTTTTCACAAACAAAAAGAGGGATTTTACTATCTCTTAGCATAAATGTTTCAGAGTACCCCCAACCCCCACATCGCTGCCACCTTAAAGGATTTGCAAGGAGCCAAGTTCTTTCATTTATTTTTTTCCCGACTAAAAGGCTTCCTCTTCTCCTATCACTGGCTCACCCCTGTTTCCATTTGGATGCTTTCTAAGAATGGCCCTAAGGCATTTTTTTTAAAACTAGCTTTTCTAAGCAGGTGGTAATAGGTTTGAATAAAAATCTGTTGAATACACTTAATCTAGAGGAGACAGTGAGGTATAATTGTTGAATTCTACTCATTCTTTTAAAGAATTTGCAATTTCTAGGTAACCTTAGTCCCACTTTTGAAGTAACTAAACTAGCTGTTCACATACCCACTACTGGGTAGAAAATACAAAAAAAAAAAAAAAAAAAAAAAAAAAAAAAAAGACCTATGGGGACATTTCTCCCCCACGTTCCTGGGGAAGCAACAGCTTGTTTCCCTGAGCCAAGGCTGGGAGTCGATATGTCACTCACATCCTGGTTCACCTAAAGCAAATCAAGCCCTGGAAGTGGTGGAGGCAAAGGTGTGTCCTTGCACCTGGACTAGCTAAGTCAATAAAATTGACAGAAGTTAAACCATGAATAGAGAGGAACATTGATCCAGGCCACAAGTTAATTTATGCTTCAAGTTCTTCCCAGCTGTCCTCCCTAGCTCTGTCACTTACTCCTGTATAAATACATTCTAAAGTACAGATACCCTTCTCTCTAGATAGCCTTAGATGTCAGGAGTTGCCACTCGTTCTGACCTGTCATGATTCACATATGCTTTCCTCACACCACCTGTGAGCCCAGAGCAGCCACCAGTGATCCCAGACAGGAAGGGAGAAAAAGGGTTAGGCTCACGGTTCCTCCACTGCCACAGTGCTCCACTTGCAGTGATTATATGATGCCTCACCACCTCGAACCCTCTGATCATTCTTACCACAGTCTTTGAGCACCCCCCTCCTTGTTCTACCATCAGTCTAAGTGTACCCCTACTCTGATGGTTTTTAACCTTTTTGAGATCATGGGCCACATAGGGCAGGTGATGAAAGTCAAGGAATCTCTTTCCCAAAAGGTCCAGTGTGCATTTACAAATTTTGGACTGACATTTATTCCTGGGCTCCCCAAATCGTTAATTTCTTGGTTCCTTGCTTGTTTACGCACTATTGTGACATCCTTACGTGGTTCTAATTTGAAGTTTTTCACTGAACCCTTTCTACCCCAATTCCCCCTCTTCCACCCTGTATAATCCAACTTCTGAGCAGTAGTCTGCCTAGCTGGGCAAAAAGCACCCTCCTGGCTTATCAGGAGTGCTGCAGGCCCTCGTACTCCTGGCACAGCTCAGCAATGGCCTTGACAGATAACAAAGTCATCCACATGCTTGGCCTCTGACTCCAAGTTTTAGTACCTGTCTTGATTGCACAGAGTAAGAAAAGTTTATTAATTTCTTGCATAGGAAGTCTTTTCTTAAAAGTTGTAGTTTGAGATGAAAATATACCTTAAAGTCCACATTCTTATTCTGGATAAAGCTATGTCATGAAGATCTAATACCAGAGATGACTTTTCTGTGGAACTTTAGTGTTCTGCAACAGCCACTTTATAGCAACTGCTAGACACATATAATGTAATTTTAAAACATTATGTGGAAGCAATACCTTCTTTGGTAAGATTTGTCAGTCTGCAGCTACCATGCTTCAAAGACAAAATTGAAATCTGTGGGGATAAGGCAACTACCTTGGTAAAATGTATTAGTTTAGGGAGATCAGTGTGTGCTCTTGTTCCTAAAGATAACCTTGAATTCAAGCAGAATTATCTGCAACTCTAAAAAGATGGATGCAGATTCTTAATTAAATTAAACTGTGATTCGGGGCCCAGATGTTCATTTAATTGCTAATAAATGGAAGAGTGGGGGAAGGGTCCTAGGGAATGAATCGTTCAGTGCAAATATTTTCCCAGAGTTGGCCTGTCACCAGGTGAATTTCCATCAGTCAGTCTCAGGGAGCTGGAGGAGTGGGTTTTGTGAAATATGGGAATGAAAGGCATCCAGGATAGGAAAACAGGCCGGCTACGAGAAGTCCTCTGACCCAATCGAAGAAAACGAGCATTTCTTTCAGTACATAGCATTTGTGAAATACTGCAGGTCTCAATGCAAGCAAGTGCCTGTTTGCTGGTTTTTCCTCATCTCTATGTAGCCTGCAGTGAACTATGAATTGGTGATCACCATGAAAGCAAACACTATTGGTTTCATGATTTCCCTTGATTGCTGCTAATCAACAGTCCTGCACAACTGCATAAGTCACCCTTTGTTTAAGAATTTTTGCTTCAGGTATAGCAACAAGATTTCTGTCATTTGTTTACCTTAATGTCCCCTTCTCTGGCGGGGATGCTAGAAGTTCAGCTCTATGAGATTTTTTTGTGCTTAGCTATTATTAATAATTTACATGCATTTCCTTGTTTCTTACTAGCCTACTGGCCTCCTTTATAGGCCTCATTAAGAAAAAGATAAATTCAATATTTGATTTAACGCATAATATATTGTCCACAACAGGAAATTTTATCCTGTTCTAATTAATTGGAATCCCTAAATGTCTCCATTCTTAGAAGCTGAGATCAGTTTTTGATTTTTTTTTTGAGCAGATGATAAAAGATACAGTAATAATTACAACAATAATATCAATACAAACAACAGTAGCAACAAGAAGAGCAGCTAACATTTTTGGAATGTTTTCCATGTTCCAGGTAGAGGTACTGGACATATTTGAACACATCTAATCCCCACTCTAGGAATCTGGCAAACTTGTTATCACAGTCTCTCAGACGGAGACGCTGAGACACAGATAAATGATTATTGTAAAGAGACGACATTCACAGGGTCAATAGCCCTGTCATATGCTAGATCTGAGCTGGTGTTGATATGAGCACCGATAGATATGAGGTATGGTTTCATATTAAACCAATTCGGTATGGAAGAGAGGTCTCCATTAAGGAACCCTGGCCTGGAATAGCACTAGGCTGTCAGCATAAGTCCTCATGTTGAAATGGATATATTCACTAATGCAATTTTTTTCTGACAAATTAGTGCAAGAGGCACTAAAATCTTAAACTTCCAAAAATGCTCTTTGCCCATCCTATGAAGGTGAAATGCTCTGTTCAGTTATTTACGAGCAAACACATTCGGGTCAGAGGTTCGGTATCTGCTTACCACCCTGCACTATACCGGGCTTTCCATTCGTGCCACTTCAGTTGAATAATACCCTCTGCTGATTCAGTTACCAGAGAATCACCGTTGGCAAATGATTTAATCCCCGCGGGTCTTTTTATCTCTAATATGTGAATAGTTTCTTCACTTAATTATTGGGAGTATAAAATGAAGTGAAATATCTAAGTTACTCTATCTCTCTCAGCCATAGTTCCACATATAAAATGGAAATAATAATAGCACATATTCAGGGGGATTTCAGTGAGGATTAAAGGAGATGTTTATAAAAATACTTAATATCGTGCTTAACACGTAGCTAATGTTCCATAACAATGAATACAGGGCATAGTATTTTGAGTGTTCAATAAATGTTGGAGAACCTGACCTCCTTCTCCACTTTCAACCTTAGGGATTAATAGTTGGTCTTGTTTGCACCTGTTAATGATTATATTTTAATTTTAACTAGATTTCCATCTTTAGTGGCTATTAACCTACTTTTCTCTATCTTCTTATATCTATTATGACTAAAAGTTTCACATATCACAGTATTCTTTGGAGCTGAGATTTCATTAGAGAAGATTAAAAGAACTGAAAAGTTGGAGAAAGGGTTGAAATTCCCATTAGATCATGAGAATTATTCTTTCTCTCTCAGAAATAGGCTCACAGAAGTGGGATTCAGATTCCTATTTCTGTTTCAGAAGAGAAAGAAAGAAAACGAAATGAGAAGAATATTCACAACTTACTTTTATCTTTAGAACGATCTCAAATTCACTTTCCTCTCAATATTAGGTGTAAGAGAAAATTTCTCAAAGCCCACAGACTAATTCATTTCTGACAAGACTTTTCAGGCTAAATTGCAAAGTAATTTAAGATCTCCTTTTCAAGAAAATGCACACATAATTCATAACAAACCTCTTTTAACTCTTCTTCCCTTTTAACCAATTTTAAACTCAGAGTTCTCTTTGTCACCTTAAAGTTGGAACTTAATGGACCAGAGCCACTTAGGAATCTGTCAAAAGCATTATTCTGTGCTGAAATTTGTAACTGTTCTTGATGTCATTATCAACCCTTCTCCAACCTAAATCATCGGTGCCTTCATTTCCTCCCCACAGAAGCGCCGCTCCTTCTTCACTGTGTGCTCGTCAGTTCAGTGGAAGAATTTGGGTTACAGAGAAAGCCAAGGACTCTACATCCCCTTCCAGGTAGTTCTGGAAGATATTGGAAATAGAGTGAGTCAGTGACTTTTGGGAGGAGAGGTTCCTTGAAGTCACATTAGCCAGCTATCTGGTGCTTGCATTTACCCACAGCACCCTAAATACTTCATTCATTCATCACCAATAGGGAATTCATGATCTTTTTCTAGAGCTCATCCCATTTTCCAAGAGATGATGTGGATGCCCCACCCCCACCCCTCACTCTCAGAATTTTGCCTGGTGCTAAAAGTTTCTCCTGGGAAAGCTGGAAAGTAGAGTCAGGCAGGGAGCCTCTCACTGGGACAAATGTCTTGAGGATGTTTGCTGAAAACAGCAAGCAGACATTATGACCAGATTAGCATAACCACCTAGACCACCTTGAGGAAGTTAAATGTAAATAGGCATTAGAGATAGGATGTTTTGATCAGCAGCAGATTTGGTGCCCCACCCCCAGTCACCTACCCCATTCACTTCCCCCTAGCTTCTGCCAGACTATTATGCATCCCCAATCCACAGTCCCAACAGGCACTTTCCTCCACTTACTTGCCCACCCTCCTGGAAAATAACCCTTTCTAATAAAAGTGTCAGACTGTGCAGGAGAAACCACCATATCTCCAGAGATGTGAGCCTCTAGGCTATCTCTCCAGAGAGGCAGCCCCTCTAGGGCTCTCTCTCTCTCTCTCTCTCTCTCTCTCTCTCTCTCTCTCTCTCTCTCTCTCTCTCTCTCTCTCTCTCTCTCTCTCTCTCTCTCTCTCTCTCTCTC
>PVIJ01006218.1:0-49285 GCA_004024925.1 Scalopus aquaticus | reverse complement strand
ATGCCGTCCTATGTTGTTGTACTTTTGGACTTCATCTGTCCTTCCTCTCATGCTCACTGCAGCTAGTTCTGCTAAATTCATCTATCCCTTATACTCTTTCCTCTCTTCCATTATCCTCTCACTTCCCTTTTTCTTCTGTGGCCTGCTGTTATTTACCAGAACTTGTTTGGATGGTAGCAAGCAGACTGATGAAGCTATGCCCCGTGTATGCCCGCCTTTGAAGAGTTCGATGGCCTGTGCTCTCTCCTATCCAGTGTCCCCTGTTGTTATTAAAGCCATCTCCTCTACCCCAAACCCTCTAGTGGCTACCCTTTCAACTCAAAAAGAAAACCCTAAGTCCTACAAATGATATGAAAGCCTGGTCCAGTCCCATTTCCCATGCTGCCTCCTATTTCTCTACACTCTTAAACCCCTCCAGTCTTGCTACTTCCTTGTGGCTCCTTAGACATAATATGCCAGCTCTGCTTCGGGGTGTAGAAAATCCTCCCCAGTTCTTTTTATTCAGGATTCCTCTTCATTATCTTTTTCAGAAAAGTCTTTTCTAACCACCCTAACTAAAGCAGTACCCCCATCATTCTCTACCCCATCCCCTCATACTCCTTAATTTTTCTTATCAGTCTTTTTCATAAATCAAATATTTGTTTGCATTGCTCTTATGATGTTGTGTCCTCTGCAAGAATGTAAGGAACTTGAAGTCAGAAGCTTTGCTTTTTTTCCCCTACAGTAGCTTTTGTGCCCAGAACAATCCCTGCACGTAGTAGGTGCTCAATAAAATTCGCTTAATTTAGCCTGAGATTCTATTCTGGGGACACCCACTCATGGTACATAACTCACACTTCCTACAAATTCCTCTTGTCTTTTTCTTTTGTGCCAGACATCAAAAAGTCAAAATGATATTGTCAAGAATTTGGAAAATCAGTCTGATTTGGATTCTTAGGGCACAGTCATTAGTTACACAGTCCTCCAGAAACTGAAAGAGTTAATTAATAAGCTTTCCCAAACATACTCTCTACCCTGCAGGGCTGTTGGCCCTTGGGAAGGTGAAACCCTATGGTTCTAACTCAAGCTCAGCAAGCTTTTGGCCAGAACCTCTTGTTATTAAGAGGCAGCTCCTCTAACTTCCCAGGGTGCCTGGATTGCCCCCAATTCCTGAAGTCATTATGTTTTACAGCAAGTTCTCTTGACAGAGTTTCATTGGCCTTTGGCAGAACATAAGCCAGAATAATGGGCAGGCAGATGCCAGAATGAATTCTAATGTGTACACACAATTCTTGGCCCCATAAAAATCAATTCCTTATTCATAATTAAGCAACTTCTTGATAAAGGGCAGGTTGGTACAGTTATTAAATGATAAATAATAGATAAGGATTCACTTGCTTCTTTCTTTTTTTTTCCTGTAAGGATTAAGAATTTTAAACACAAAATAGCACTGTAATTAGTTGTATGTGTGTGTGTTTTCTGCTTTGTTTCACACCTGAGACTCTCAGAGCCAACTCACTAGAGCAGCTTTTACAAACTTTCACTGCCTCTGTCTGCTGTGTTTCTGCTTAAAATGTATCCTTCAAAGCAGAATAACAACCAAATCTAGAGAGGGAGAAAAGAAATCAGAAGCACCCTGTCTTAGGTCAGAGGGCATGTTAATATGTAGACCTTTTCCTGTTTCCCAGAAAATAAAAGTTGCTAAAGGGCTCTGTATGGAGAAGAGCAGAAATCCCCAGTAGTTGTAACCACACACCTCCCAACTGGCTTCTTGGAAATGGAATCAGTCTCATTTCTACCAGTCCCCAACCCATCTTCTTCACTTCAAAATAAGTGTATGAGAGTGATGGGGGAAGGCAGGTGGTCATCCTTGTAGAAAGTGCAGCATTTGAGTATGAAACTGTTTCCCTTCCCTGTGGGGGTGGCTCCTTTCCCCTCAGTCAAGTGGGAAGGATTCCACTGAAATTGCACAGATGGGGGCTCCCTGAAACAAGCAGCCAGCAGTTCACTCCTCAGGGGAGCAAGCTTCAGAGTACAGTAGCAAAGTATAGCAAAGAAAAGGGGATTCGTGGATACATCTCTTCAGAGTAGGAGCTCGTAAGAACACAAGGAAGGTCTAGAGATTTCTGAAATACACCAGCTAGAGCTGCCTATGTTAGCGGGACCTGGTGGCTCCCTGGTTTGCTGTGTCTGGAGAGTGGACAAGGTGAGCGCACAGTCTGGTACTCCATGACCCGTGAAGGGCGCTAAAAGGAGTCCCAAATTAAACATCTCAAGAGAGGTGTGAGACGGGGCCTCCCTGGTGGCACAAGGGGTTAAGTTTCAGCACTATGAAGCTATCGGCAGCCATTGCAGCACGAGTTCGATCCCCAGTCAGGGAGCTGACCCACATGGCACAGCAGGCCTCTCCTGTCTCCTACACTGCTCCCCTCAGCAGTGTATTTCAGTAGATCCACATGTTCTGCTCCCCACTCTGTCTCTGGTGAACCCTCTCACCTCCCACACCTCTGGCGTACACCCCAGTTCTTGCATGCATAAATAAATAAATCTTTAAAAGAGAGAGAGAGAGAGAGAGAGAGAGAGAGAGAGAGAGAGAGAGAGAGAGAGAGAGAGAGATGAGAACCTGCACAAGCTGCCCTGGATCTGACTCATAGAAAGGGGCTGGGAATGAATGCATAGGTAGCAGAACAGACAGAAGAGTGAATATCCCCTGTGAGGTGGTTCTCAACAAAATGGAGGCATTATGATATCAGTAGAGGTGTAAGGAATACCTCCACTGATCCTTCTCCCACCCAAAACTTCTTTACTATTGTTCTAGAATATTCTGTAGAAAGAATTTGGATTCTTTGAAGATTTGGATTTTAAACTGGACTGCACTGTTTAAATAACTGAAAGGAATTGAATAACAGAATTTGACCAAGACTTCATTAATGGAATCACACACCCGGCACAAAGAAGGATTCAACATAATACAGTTGGAGGGTGACTGGAAAGGGAATAAACCATTTCATATATATAACTAATCAAGAATTCTAATAAACCATGTCAGTTGTTAGAAAATTGTTTGTTAGGGATTAAAGAGTTGGCATTGAAAATGCAAGGTCTTTTGATAGATCATTGGCTACAGTGACCTTTTTCTCACTTTTTTCTTTGGTGTTTAAATTCATCAAAATTCTGAAAGGGAAACAATGTGTTTGCTTAATACTTTTCTTCAAAAACTTTTCAAGTTGACAGAGGAGGTGAGATTGGGCTAGGGGACAGAGAAGCAGGTTCTGATCGGGCACCCAGGGCAGTGGTGGACTGTGGGAGTTGGAAGGACAGTCAGAGGAGAGCGTCCCTGTGAGAGAACAGCTGGCCGGGACCTTGGGTAGTTTCTGTGAGTAATTGCAGGGCAAAACATGTTAGCACTGGCAGTGAAGAATCACGGAAAATGTTAGAAACTGGGTAATCTCAAGAAAGATTACAAGAATCTCAAGACAGTTTGCTCAGTATGGTCCAGAATGGGAAGATGACTGGAGTGGTGGTGAAACTGGTATTGGGAATGTTTGGGGGTGTCAATTATAGAATGCTTCCAGACTTAACACGTCATTTTCACTCTCAGCATACTTGCAGTACCTTCTTCTCTTCTTATCCCTCCCTTTTACCCATCCTCATTCTGCCTGCTTCTCAGTCTCCTTTTTCATCACTAGCATTTATTGAGCATATATGCCCCTCAGATTCTACACAAAACAATTTATACGATCAAATTATCCCTGATAGCCAGAAAACCCACGTCAGAATGTGAGAGACCTAAGTGATAACATCTCCCTTCTGTTTCAGTCAAGGTGTTGACTGGTCATCTCATTTGAGATATTTCTTTCAGAACTAAACCAAAGAGGAAAAAAATAAATAGAAGAAAGAGGTAGAGGAGGAAGAAAGGTACATTATTTGAAGAAGACTGATTCATGTAAGAAATGTTTGCCTAGTTCCCACCTCACTAGCTGCCACTTGAAGTGCTTTATAAATGTTAATTCATTTAGTTCTCATAGCAACCTTCTGTGATAGGTACTATTATTATCATCCTTATTCTATATGAAACTGAGGTATATATAGTTTAAATAACTTGCTCAGAGTCACACCACCGGTATGTAGCAGAGCTGAGATTTGCACCCAGATCTCAGATTCAGATTCTAAGTTCTTAACACTCCCAACACTGCCAGGCAGCTCCCTGCAGAAGCATCATGAAGATGAAAAGATGAGTTGTTGAGAAACACTGGAGTCGTGACTGTGTGAATCTTAAATGATACAGTAAACAACATGCTCCAGGTCGCATAGCTTTCATCAGAAGAATTTAGGTTTTTCATCCATTTCATAGTTTTTGAATAAAAGATGCTGTAGCCATTTATTTCTGAGAATGCACGCAATATACTATGATCACACTAGTTTTTGATGAATAATCTATTCTTAGACAGAATGAATCGATATCCTGGACTTATTTCCAATTTATGAGCTGAATATTCAAAACACCACTATGCATCTCTGGTTATGGCATTTTCAAGGATATTGGTTCTGTCCAACTCAAATATTTGTTCCCAGAAATCTGGGGATTATAGATCTGTCTTCAGCAGCTTATGCTACAAACAGTGCCTCTTCAGAGTGGTGTCCCAAAAAAACACATGGGTTAACCACACAGGTTAGCAGAAGGTCCAATTTCTCTTTTCCTACTCTCTCCTCTGTGGTATGTTCATCCAATAAAGGTTCAAGTATCTCCCTTGTTGCAGAAAAATATTTCCTTTTAAGTCCAAAAGTTTGAAATTGCAGGACTTGGGCCACCCTGGATGCCTGGGGTTAAGTCTCAGTGCTACCACCGCTATGGCTTGAGTTCGATCCCTGGCCAGGGAGCTAACCCACATATGGCACAGCAGACCTTTCCTGTCTTGCCTGCTGTTCCCCTCAGCTGTGTATTTCAGTAAAATCTGCCTGTTCTGCTCCCCACTCTGTCTCTGGTGGATCCGCTCACCTCCTGCACCTCTGGCCTATACCCCAGTTGTTCTATGTGCAAAACTTAAAAAAAAAAGAAATATCCCAATTTTGTATTTCTTCTTCCATTGGTTGAAGCTGGAAAACCTGCACAGGAAAAAAAACAAAAACATGATTGTTTCAGAAAAGCACCCTTGCCACAGCTGCTCTGTACTCCTGGGGCTCAGTATTACAACTGACATGGCGCTCCTTCACCAGGAAGGAGAGCCTGGAGGAATAGCTTCTTAGGATCTTGGCAGTGGGGACAGATGCCAACTGCTTGAGTTACAAGCCCCTGCTTTCTTGGCCATTCCTGCCTGGAAGCCGGAGGGCTCTATTCGCAGTCCAGTCCCCTCTACACCTGAGGAATGCAGCTCAGGCTTAGTTTCTGGGTCTGTCCTTCTTCCTGGGGAGACCCTGCTCAGCCTGTTGAGGATGCGCCCTGCTTCCTTGAGCCACAGAGACAAGAGCTGACACAAAATAGGACAACCAGTTAGTGTCATTCCCATGGCCATTTCCCTGGGGCACCTGCCCCCTGCACTTGCTCCCCAGGGTCGCTCCCATGTGAAAGTCACTGTCTCCTCTGCAGCAATCTTGAAGCATGAGGTGCCAGGAAGGGAGCTGCATCCCCTCTGCTGATAGCTGGAGCCAAGGCTGGTCCAGCCACTGCACTGTGCCTGTCTCTGTGAGGCTGGTGGAAATTCCCAGCAGTATGAGGTTAACGACAGTGGCGATCATCAACATTCATTGTGAGTTGACATACATAGTAAACACTCAATGAATGGCATTACAATCCACAAATACACACATGGGTTGTAAGTGTACCTCATATCCTCTCATATTTCTGAGGGATAAGTACGATTATTACCTCCATTTTACAGACGATGAACTGAGCGAGAGCTTGAAGAAGTAACTTGTTCAAGGCCCTAGAGCTCTTGGGGGTCAGATCTTTGAGATTCATGTTAATAGGCTCAGTGTCACCTTCAGGCTTACACTGGTGACAATAAATGTATATATCACATGACTACATAAAATCAACATCTAATAAAATATTTTGTAGATGATGATTCATTTCAAGAGATGACCAGCTTCTGCCAGTCTTCTTCTTTCCTGCAATTATCCCTGTTTTCCTTTTTTAACTTTCTAGTCATCCTGCCTTCATTCCATCAACCTTTCTATAACTTCCCCTGCATCAAGCTGTTTTCTGGGCACACTAACAGTGACAAGACTCAGGCCAGACCCAGCAAAACTTGAAGTCCAGGAGCCAGGCATGAAATATTTCCACCAAGAGCCCTGAGTCTCACCTGCAAGTGGATGAGGGAGGGGGTGCTGGCCCCGGAGACAAACTTGGCTGGCATCATTGTGTACAGAAAGGTGCTGCCCGAGTTCCTTTCAGGCATGAAATTAAAGATTCTGGTACCTGAACTCCTAGTGCCTTTACAGTCAGTGTAACATTCACTCCACTTTGCTGATGTTTCCTTTCCATCAGATGCCCCATTTTTAAAGAGAGAAACAAGAAATCTACACTTTGAACTTAGGCGTGTGATCTTAATTTCTCTGTTCACCAGTTTATTAAAAAGGAAAGGAGGAATAATAATACTTGCCTTGTTTGCCTTTGCAGGGATGATATAAAATCAATTAAGTTATAGTGAAGGCAAAAGAGGACCAAATTATGGAAACAGAAAGACTTTTGTAGAAACTTAACATGGAATTTAAAGCTCCAGGTGTTACTGCCTACCCACCTTGACCCCTGCACATATGCTCACATAGAGGCTCTCTGTGTTGTGTCTTCAATTTACCCACTCCTTGCCTTGGCTTATGTCCTTCCAATGCCGGAAATGCCCTCCCCTCTTCACACCCCTCTCTACTGACTTGCCACCTTGCTTAAATGCCATCTACTCTGTTCTAAAATAGTGCCTATTCCTCACTTGCTCAATTAAATGTCTATCTCTCACAAAAACCACACTCAGCCCCTGTGATTGGAACTAGCTGTCATCTACACTTGGGTTTCTTTGCCTAGATATGCCTTGCAAAATTTGAATAAGAAGTCGAATCAAATTCTGCTTCTCTTTTCTATTTCCTTCCCTTCTGGCCTTCAACACCCTACACTTGGTACATCAACTGGCACATAGTGGGGACCCAGCACATGCATGCTGGCAAATTCCAGGGCCAGCAAATTCAGTGGCTGAATCTGCATAGGTCTAGAGGATTTAAGCATTCCCTTCAGTTAAGTCCAATATCACAGGGAGGGTATGAAGTTTGACTATAGTCTGTTGGGCAGGGATCAGGGCCCTGGAAAAGGATGTCTCCCCAAATGCAGCTGTGAACCAGTGCAAAAACTCAGATGATTTTAGGTGATGCACAGTTGAATTTCTTTTTTTTTTTATTTCAAATTGAAAAATTATATCATCTCACATGTATTGAAAAAGAAATATAATTAAACATCAAAATTATGATTTCATAGAAGTTCTTTAATAAAAGCCCTTGCATTTGGATAAAAATGAGTTGATTTAAAGAAACACACTACCTATTAACAGTGGTACGGGCTATGGCCAAATAATGTGATGATAGTGCTTTAAGTCGGGGAGACATCAGAATAGAGAAAACACTTTAGGGGAGTGTGGAGGTGGAGGTGGGGGTGATGAGATGCCTGACCTACAGGTAGTGGCCTCAATAACTAATTGAATTATTTATAAAACGATGTTATTGTGTGAAAAAAAAAAAACAACTTTGTTTGAAAGGCAATGCAAATGGAAGTTTTCTCATTACTGTTGTTTCTTTTTTGCAATGAAGAAATGTGCTCAATCTTTGCAGGCTTGGGTACCAAGTTTCATAACAGCCATGGGATTTATCCCATTTCCCAGAACTTTCATGTACTAAGGACCAAATATGGGTTTACTTTTTCCTTTTTTCTGCAAAGCCCAACACTTTACAAAAGGTAGAAAACTTCAAAGACAATCCTTTTCTTGAATACATTTCAGGACTCCATTTGAGATCCACATTCATCTTCCTTATCCAATTACATGATCAAAGCAGAAGTGTTTGGCCTACTTTAGGGGTTTCAAGACATCTAGGGAAAAACTAAGAACAATTAAAACTACCTTTTTTAAGCCACACATTTTCCTGTAGGAGAATTGGTATCCACACCCCTATTCTTCTCTCTTAACTAGTTTCTAGATATAAAAGTCAAAGAGTTAACATGCTCTAATCACCCAAACCATAAAAGATTCAGTTACACTGTGTAAAATCCAACCTAATCTCCAGTCATTGTTTTTAGCATTACTTGATACTCTCTGCAATGCTATAAAGTCCCTTACAGAACCTATTGCAAAACTCTTGACTTTTCCTGATTAGTTTTAAAGACCTCATAATAAAATAAAAACCGCAACAACAAGAAGCAGAAACTGAAATGTGTCTTCATTAATCGCCTCAGAGTTCCCGGTTCTCATACATCTGTTCATTTTAATGCTACAATATAGAGTTCGTGTTTCCTAAAATAAGATACACCTCGTCCTTCATATTATCACTCATGGATTTCAGGCCCTGATTTACAAAAAAATAGTAAAGAAGATGTCCTCAAAATTATTTAAGTGAACAGACTGTCTATTGGAAGATTGATTTTTTTCTATGGAAATAAATATGTTGACAGTCACCAGAATTGGGGTATAAAAGATGACCTCAGGCAGCTGCTGCCATTTGTTTCCGTGGGAAAATGAGGGTTTTGTTTCTCCCTAGGGATTATTACCGGGATGCTCTGAACATGGTCTGGCTCTATTTCTGAAGGGTTACACTGGAGACGAGCAATGTTTTGTGGTTTATGACAAGATCACAGCAGAATATTTTGTGCAGGCTGTGATTTGTATCGCCCATTTGTGCATAGGCCATAAAAGTACACTTTTTATCAGGAACATTTGTGAATGTATAACAGCGCTGAAGACATATGGCCACTAAATAATTCACAGTTATCTATCTCCTCAGCAGATTCCTTACACACCTACCATGTTTTAATGCCTAGTTTGCTCAGAAACAAAATTCTTTACAACCCTTCTGATATAAAAATGTTTACTGACTGGAGCAATATATGGATACCATGGGATTGGGCTGTAAGGAAAGGGAAAGCTTTCTGCTTTCTCTACCTCTCCCTGTCTCATCTGCTTCTCCTGAAATCTTTCAAATCACACCTCACTTTTATGGGAGAAGACACCCAGGCCCAAATTGGGTGCTAGCTTTGACCTCTGGTATTTGGATTATAAGATGGGAAGTTACTGACTAACCCTCACCCTCTTCTCTTTTCAGTTCTATCTCCATTTACAGTCCCAAGGAGAATCCAAATGCATTTGATGCTGCAGCATTCTTCCAGTCTGTGGGAAATTTCCTGGGGATCTTCGCGGGCTCATTCGCAATGGGGTCTGCATATGCTGTTGTCACAGCACTAATATCCTTTGTCTGTGTTTAGAAAACTGGGGAGGGTTATGAACTGTTATAATGCCTGGGATGTTTCTGAGTATGGACAACCTCCAGACCAGAAAATGACTACATAATCTGATTCAAGTGTGATAAAATGCTACTGGGGCCATCTTGGTTTTCAGTCTTTCTTAGACAATAATTGGTACCAGTGGCAGAAAGGACTAGGTTCTTTTCTTATCTAAAACTAGTTTTAGCATTACTGATATTGTCTAACTTAAGATAGCCAGAGTCTTAAGAAAATTATCAACTAGGAAAATAGGTAGATACAAGGCACACCAAGATTGACTATATTAGGATCAAGAGGAAGAACTGGAGATTCAAGGTCAAGAATGAGACAGGATTGCCTGGGAGTGATACACTGGATATTCTTTGCCTCCTTTTCACACTGTGTCAATCACTAGCTCATGGCAGTGGTTCAGTCAAAGATGAATGTGGGTTTAGATAAGCTTCCAAAGTTATTTTATAGAAGGGAACCTAAAAGCAATGTAGAGATGACATGCTTGCCACATCTGTGCAATGGTGTTTCTCATTCCCTCTTTTGTGGCAGAGATATAGGATGGGAGGACAGCTAGGGTTTCTAGAAGATTTGAGTCAAGTCACAGAATGAAGTTGGTGTCACGGATTGCTCACTGAAAGATGTCAGATGGACAAAAGTAAGTCAGAGTTGAGGAAGAAAGCCAAAAGACCAATGCCAAGTGTGAGGGCTAAATAAGAGGTCACCAAGAAGAGACTGAGCAAAGAATCAAGGGCCAAACATCTTGGGGAAAAGAGAGGGAAAGGGGTACGAGAAGGGTCATGGTCTCAGACAAAGAAAGCAAAGTCTTTTTCCATTGGAGACTGACCCAGAGATTCAGAGTAGATGCTAAGAAGTTAGGTTCTACTAAGATTTCTAAAAAGAATCAGAAAAATGTATAAAGCATGGTCCCTATCTTCAACTAGTGATAAACTTGGAAAGACAAGCTCTACAGTAAGAGGTGGATAAAAAGTAAGTGCCAAGACCACAGCCAATTTATTACAACTATAAAAATTCAAATGAGGATGATGCCACTGTGACTATAATAGTTCCATGGATAAGTTGCCAACCTTATGTTTCTTGAAAATGCTTTGAAAAGCAGCACAGCATGCAGAGTGGGACTTGAATTTGGCCTGAAAGGTAGGCTATAAGCTAAGGCTATACATTCAGGAGAAGACCAGTATTCATTAAGGTGCGGAGACTGGACTAACGTAACATTTGACAAATGTGCTTGAGAGGACTAGAAAGTCCAGGCTGGTGAGAAATGGATGATGAGAGGACACAGGTGGGATCAAGTCAGCTTGTGGGTTGTCCACTATCAACTACTGAAGGTTTTGCTCCAGAGAGAAACACATCAAAAGTCTTCTTTTATAACATAAATTAAGAATTGGTATAGAGGGTGATTCAGAAAAGGAGAATGATTAGAATAGATGGAAACTCTGATGATGAACTGTGAGGGAAACATCAGGAAGAAGACCAGGATTTGGGGCAGAATCTCGAAGACTTAATTATTGGTTGGTTATAAAGAAAAAAGAATAGAAGAGAATAAAGGCCGCTCCAAATTTTGGTCTTGGAATGTCTGGAGAACGTCAACTCTATTGATAAAAATTAAGTAAATCAAAAAAGCATTGATTTCTAACAAAAATAATCACTAAACACTATCTGTAATATATCAGGCCCCATACTGTTTGTTTTATATGCAATATCTCATTTAATATTCCCCATGATTTTATCATACAGATACTGTTTGTCTAGGCTGATCCAATGAAATAGGAACCCATGTGAAATTGAATTCTAGAAACTATTCACTCCCAGCTACAAAATAATTCTGTCTTTTTGGCATTTTGTCCTTTCTAAGACTTTACAAAATATTTTTTAATATATTTCACCTCATTTTATTCTCCATACTCTGAGACTAGGTATTCTTCATATTGCCAATTCACATAGGATAGGAATGAGTCTCAGAGAGGTTAACATACTGCTCAGAAATCCCAGAGCCAGCGACTGATGGGGCTAACCCTCAGATGCAGATTTTTCCAGCCCAGGAGTCATGGACTACTACTAAACAGGCATTGCCTGGCCTGATTTACTGCTAAACATCTCTAATGTGTATTCATCTTTAGAATTTTTTTCTAGAGGAATAAAAATGCAACAAAATATCTACTTACATATCTATATCTATATATGACTGCACATACAGCATATATATATTTTCAGTATACACACACACACACAGAGCACACACAGACACATAGATACTATACAGTTGCACAGTAATCCTTTCTCATCAATCCTATATTCCTGATCATCTGTCCATAACCCGTTCACTGCATGACTGAGATCACTATGCCTTTGTTCCATTTGCAATTTATAGACTATCAACCAAGTGTCATCCCAGGTAAAATGAGCCATTGCCTGCCAAAGGGTATCTTGCTTGACCTAGAGAAAAATAATACATCTTTCCTTCATCCTTCTTCTACCAAGAGGGCCTAAGCAGCTGCCTTATCACTGAACATAAAATCACCTTCTGATCCAATTTCCATCCCCAAGAGAGCAGTCTCATCAAGGTCATCTGTCCACAGACGAGCACTCCCCAGGGAGCAACTGATGCTCTTACAGTACCCCCACCTCAGCCACGCACTCCATGCCTTTCTTTCCCAGATCTGCTGTGGTCTCCTGAGGGGCACACCCCAAGTGTTGAAGCCAAACCAAGGATTTTGCACCCCCAGTTAGCTGACATTATCCTTTTAATAAGACACCTTTTTTTTTTTTATTTGAACACAGGCCTGCCTTTATTCCAGAGCACTCAGCGTCCGCCTGAAGTAGGACTTTGAAGTAGGTCCCAGTGAGAGTTACAACCTCCCAGTCAGGTCTGAAAATCAATTCTCTTATTCTAAAACTGTCACAACGCAGTTTATTTTTCTCAGTCAAGAAGGAAATTTATCTCCAAAGCAGTTGATGTTTTCCTTAACATGACTTTGTCACTTGACCAAATTTACCAAACTCTGTGAGTTCCCAATGCTGGAGACAGGCCTGTTTTTCCTCTTGTCTTGGAGTGCCTTCCTGTCTGCCGAGGCCGCCGGCCTAACAGGTCAGTGCTTCATCCTATGAAAGAGCTGGATGTGTGAATAAGTGTGGGTGTCCCTGGGTTACTGCAAGAGGTGAAATGGAGTCTCTAAATAGAGGTTTGTGCCTGAATCCACCTCTCCTGGGTACCTGAGGGTGAAAAGATAGTGATAACACATACATTTGGTACTCAACAGATTAACTGAAAGTCTCCAAAATGCTATTTCCTCTTCTCTCCTTGCTGGTTAGGAAAGGATGCTGAAATCTACAAAGTACTGATTTACAGAGGTGATGGATGTCTTTACGAATGGAAATGTTGAAGGGACGCACACTGCTTTGTAGAAAGAGGTGGCAGCTTTCCATGGGCTGTTGAAAGCAAGAGCCCACATAGGCAGCCTTCACAGTGGGTGTGCAGCACGCACATCAGTATCCAAGCTCTTTGCGTATGCTCCGTGGCAGGTCAGAAAACAAAGAGCTCCAATATGTAGGTTTCACAGTTTAACATCTCCTACTATAGAAAATCCATATATAGAGTCCTCTGAGGTGGGACAGTTGATAGAGAGAAGGCCAGTCCCTGAGGTCCCAAGGGCCATGGATCTTATGATCTGAATTCAGCAATTAGATTAGATTACCTTCCTGCAGCAGGCAGGGTTTGCGCTTGGATAGCTGCAATGATTGGATGCTTTTCCATGTAGAAGAATGACTGTGGCTCCGAGCAAAATGTCAAAGTTATTTCTCTCTTTTGGCCTAGTTCTCGGCTTTTCCCAGGTTTCCATCTTTGGTCTCTTGCTGCTCACTGCACCTTAATTGACATTCAAACAGTGGGACTTTCCCCTGATATGTTAACTGGTAACAAGGCATGCCTCCCTGGTGTTTGTATTTTTAAAGATGGTACTTTAAGTTCAAGGAATAATAAAAGTTGACGATATTGGAGGTATACCAAGAGCTAGGTGCTGACTATTTGTCTTTCATGGATATTCTCATTAACCTATAGAACGACTCAAAGTTAGAAACTAACTGCACCCCACTTACTAGGACTATGATAAGTGGTGGGCTGCTAAGTGGTGGGCTGGGATTCAAAAGTAGGAAATCTCAGCATTAAGCATTGCTTCCTTGAATAAATTTCCATCTGTGGCCGATCAGGCCAGAGTAGGAAGATATGGTGGTCGCCAGAAGCCTGACTGATCCACTTGCTCCGAGACTGGTTTTGACTTCCTGTAAAACCTGTGGCAAATGGTGTGGATAATGATAACCTCTTGTTCTGAGAGCTACCTAACTTACTGCAGCACCAGAGGGGGCAAGCTATTTCCACAGACTCCCAGTGTGTCTGTTGCTGATACAGGGAACAGTGCTACTGGGCCATGTGCCACCATAATGAAGGCCATTACCAGAGTCCTCCTTACTGACCCATGTATCCAGATTATTCAAGTGCAAGATCTATTATGTTAGTGCTTTGCAATGTCAGAAGAGAAGAATTCCAGGGAAAAATAATACCAGGGTCCCTTAGATGAAATAATGTAAGCAAATCATTTACATCAGTCATTCACAAAATTTGGGTTCTCTTTACTCCACATTCTATGTTCTATTTGTGACTGACATTGTAACATTACTTATAAAATCATGAAAGTAATGTTAACAGTATGAATAAATATTTGACCTTCCAGTCACAAAGCAAACTACCATAACTCACCTGATATTTTTCAGTCTGCTCCTGAACATTGTGATTGCGCGCATGCGCACACACACGCACGCGCACGCGCACACACACACACACACACACACACACACACACCCCAATCCTTAGAAATTGTTCATTTTATGTCTGAAAATTTTTTCTTTCTATTTTCTGGTACATTTCAGCAAGGTCTCTCTTTTTTTTTTAAAGATTTTATTTATTTATGCATACAAGCTGGGGTGCAGGCCAGAGCGGGTTCACCAGAGACAGATTGGGGAGCAGAACAGGCAGATCAACTGAAATACACTGCTGAGGGGAGTAGCGGAAGAGTCAGGAGAGGTCCACTGCACCATGTGGGAATCTCCCCGGCTGGGCATCAAACTCACGATGCAGCTGCACTTAACCTGTTGCAGAACCAGGGTAGCCTATATTTCAGCAAGCTCTCTTAACTCTTAACTACGTTAGAAGTTACAGTGTCCCATTGCTTTATATATTTTGAGGCTCCTTCATTTAATGGATATATATTGATGAGTGTTATGTTATCTTCATCTATTGATCTCTTAATCATTATATAATATCCATCCTGTCTCTTGTTACATTTTTCTAGCTGAATGTCTATTTTGTCAGATATGACTGCCCAGGCATTTTTAGGTATCTTGTAGGATTGTTTCCAACCATTTACTTTAAGATTATGCTTACCGTTGAAGGTCAGATGGGTCTCTTGGGAAAAATAGAAAGTTGAAGTCTTTTTTTTTTTTAATTCAACCAGCTACTCTATGCCTTTTAATTTGTGCTTTGGGCCCATTTATATTTAGGATGATTATTGATTTTTGAGGGCTTGCTATTGTCATTTTGTCTTTAGTTTTTGAGTTCTATCTATATATTTGTTCAATTTTTTTTTTGTGAGTTTCCTTTCCTTTA
Source organism: Scalopus aquaticus (assembly GCA_004024925.1). Classification (NCBI taxonomy): domain Eukaryota; kingdom Metazoa; phylum Chordata; class Mammalia; order Eulipotyphla; family Talpidae; genus Scalopus; species Scalopus aquaticus. The sequence continues at coordinate 34,166 of PVIJ01006218.1, read as the reverse complement.
TTTTAGGTAGGAGAGTTCTTTGCCACACTGCTTGTATAGGCGGTCTAGTATTGTCAAACTCCTCAGTTTTTGTCTATAAAGTTCCTTATTTCTCCCTCATATCTGAAAAGGTTTATTGCAAGATATATATTTATTGCAAGATATATAGTATTCCTGGCTGGCAGTTTTTAATCCTTCAGTATTTTGAATACCATTTAAGTCTCTCCTTGCCTATAGAGTCTGTGCTGAGAATTCTGATGAGTGTACTATTCTAAGTTATCTGCATTTTTCCTACCTGCCTTCAGTATTCTTTATTTTAAATTCTTGGTGGCTTCGCTATTGTGTGCCTTGATTTAGGTAACATTGTATTCGATAACTGGGTGTTCTTTTTAGGTTCATGGACTCATATATTTAGTTCCTTCACCAAACTTGGGAAGTTTTCCCCAATTATTTCTTTGAAAAGTTCTCTGTCCCTTTCTTTCCTTTCCCTTCTGGGGTATCTATTATCCTTATGTTGCCTTTCCTAATGGAGTCAGATAGTTCTAAATGCTTCTTTGTTTTCTTTTTACATCTTATTTCTCTTTTTTCCACTAGTATCCTTTGTGCATTACTATCAAGATCACTGATTTGACCCTTTATTTGGTCTATTCTGCATTCAGAGCTTTCTCTCCTATTCTTTTTCTCATTTATTGAGGCTTTTACTTTCTGAATCTTTTAATAGCTTACTTAAAGGTTCAATTTCTACCTTCTGTTCACTTGTTTTCCTTCTGAGAGCATTCATTTTTTCTGAATTTTGTTGTATCTCTTTGATGAGATGTTCTGAGTCCTCTTGTATGACTTTAACTTCCCTTTCTGAATTTTCTTCAATCTTTTTGTTGTTATTATTGTTCTTTCTTTATTATAAACATTTTAAATTTCTAATAGGGAAATTTAGTCTTCCATGCATTTGTGGTCGACAAACATAAAAATGGACATTGACAGCAATACAATAATAGTAGGGATTTTCAACACCCCACCTACATAATTAGATTAACCAAACAAGAATATTAATAAGGAAACAGTAACCTTAAATGAGGAATTAGCCCACATAGTCCTAATAACCATTTATAGGCCACAACACACACCCCCAAAATCTGATACACATTCTTCTCAAGTGCAAATGGATTATTCTTCATAACATGCATCAAGTTGGATCACAAAAAGAGTCAGTAAATTCAAGAAGATTGAAGTCATATCAAGTATCTTCCCTAGAACAAAAAAGTGGGAAACAAAACCCTAATATGTGAATATGAGTCAACATGCTACTGAATGACTATTAGATTAGTGAATATATCAAAGTGGAGCTAAAAGAAACACCTGGAGATGAACAAAAAGATAGGAGTTACCAAAATGTATGAAGTGCAACTAAAATGGGACTCTGAGTGAAATGTATAGCAACACAGGTCTATATCAGGAAACAAGGAAAAACTCAAATAATTAATCTAATCTTACACCTTAAGAAACTACATAATAGAACATGTGAAGGCAAAACCTACTAAAGGAAGGAAATAAAATTTAGGGTGTAAATGAATCATACTGAACTCCAAATGACAGTACAAAAAAATCAATGAAGAAAGAAGCTGTTGTTTTTTTTTTAAAGGTAAACACAACAGACATGCTTCTAGTTAGACTAAGAAAAAAGTAAGAACATTTTAATAAATGGAAGTAGAAAAGAAAGAGAAGACGTTACAGACATTACAGACATTTTTATGTTAGTAAATTAGACAAGTTCTTAGAAACATACTATGTTATGTTGTAAAACTAATTATAGTAATAATAAATTATTCTAGTCCATGTACACATTGCTAGTTTCTCTGCACTATGCTCATTTTCAACTCTTTTCATCCTGATATCCTTATTAGATGCCATGTAACCCTCCTCTAGGGAGTCAGCATTGTAAATGCAAGCATTGGCCTCAGTAGTACAAAGACCCAAATGTTCATGGCTGCCCCAGGGGCACATTCACTCCAGAGCAGCAATCCATATTTTGTCAATGAGCCTAATAGGCATTTTATGCAAAGTGAACTCTAGGTGTGAGCATTTTCTACTGCCAAAGACCAAGCCTAAGACTAGTCTGCTTAGTCCAAATTACTTATGTGTTTGTTTGCTTATTATTTAATCCTTCTCTGTTTCCAAATTGGATTTGAGACAACTCATAACATGAGTTGTGCATACCACAGGACCATTTAGTTGAGAATAAATATTCAAGTGCTCTGGGGTAGTTTTTCTGTAAAATTAGGCAGCTATTTGTTGCTGTGGTTTGGCAAGAAATGTAGCTCTGAGCTTACTGGCAGCCAAAGCCAAAAAAGAAACATGAGGAGTTAATGGGAATAATATAACATTATAAAAGGAAGATATACTCATAAAAATGGGCAAAGTGTTTTTCTGGAACTAAAACCTTGAGGGAATTTATTACATGCATCCTTCTCTAAAGGCCTTTGAGCACAATAATGGACAACGTATTTAAGAATAGTTTTAGCAAAGATGGAAGTCCCTTCTACATATAGTCATTTCTTATATCAACATTCAATGAAAGCTAAAGGTGTGGTATCAAGTTATAATTCTCTAAATATATTTCATGCAACAATAAAGTCCTGCTAGTTCTAATACATACACAAGTAAACCCTTACACTGCAAAGTGAAATAGTGTTATTAAATAGTGTTAACAATAAATATATGACAATGAATATAATGAACTTAATGGAATGGGCTATATAACAGTTTTTGAGTAATGATAGAGGCAACCAGCAACCATGGATCTTGTGTGGATTCACTAACAGACATGTGTGTCCTAGGCATCGTATTTACATGCAATAGTGTCTCAGTAGAATTCTGTTAGCCCTGACCTTTCAAAGTGGGTGCTCAAGGATGCCCACCAAGTGGGCAGGGCTCTGGGCCTGCCACCCCTGCCTCACCCCTTTTATTGGTTTCACAAATTGAGTTTTCACTTAAGATTTAAAATATTTCTGCTTTAAACAAAGTACATCTAGGGAGACCCACATGCAAAAGAAGCCCCATCTACAGGAGAGCAAACCCCAAAGCAAATAATGGGGAGGGAGAAAGAAAAATACAAATGAATGAACAAATCCTCATGGGAACAATATACCACTGAAAGGAAACCAGTCTCCAGAACTCAACAACACAGACAGGGAAGAGCTTTTCTTCATATAAGATAAAGAATTCAAAACTGCCATAATCAAGAAAATCAAAGAATTACAGCAAGAATTATAATAATACACACACACACACCAAAAAAAAAACTCAGAAAAACACATCATAGATAGATGAGAAAACTCAGAAAAGGAAAAGGAAACACAATCAAAGGATAGACGATCCAGACTGCATCCTTAAATAAAATAATGGAACTGTTGGGTATGGAAAGATCGACGGAGGAGGTAAAATTGCTGGGAAAAGCCATGAAGATAGAATAGACCAAATGGAAGAATGAATCAGTAACCTTGAAGATACAAATACAAAAAGAACCAAGATAGAAAAACAAAGAGATATAAAAAGAAAAAAGAATGAAGAAACACTTTGAGACTAACTTGACACCATAAGGAAAGGAAACATAAAAGTCATAGGAACCCCTGAAAGAGAAGCGAGAATGGAGCTGATAAACTATGTAAGGAAAGTATCAAAAAAAATTTCCCAAACTTGAAGAAGGAAATGAGCATAGAAATACAGGAAGCTAAGAGGACACCACCTACCTATAAAAAAGGAAGTCTACAGCAAGACACATAGTAGTATAACTTCCAAGATTCCAAGACAAAGAAAAAATAATGAAACTGTCTAGGGGCAAGAAACAACATATAAATGAACACGAATTAAGCTAACATTGGACTTCTCTGAAGAAATAGGATGGGCAAAAAGAGAATGGAGTGACATATTCAAAATACTTCAAGAAAATAACTGCCAGCCAAGAATAATTTATCCTGCAAGCCTTTTCTTCCTCTCCTTCTCAGATAAACAAAATCTTATTGATTAATAAACTACTCCTGCAAGAGATCTTAAACAAAATGCATCTGCCTTTAAAAACATATTTTTCATGCTACCAAAGTAGTACAAATACAATGTAGAAAATTCAGCAAAGATTCAGAGAAGGAAATAAAATTACAATTATCTATATTCTTTCTATAAATAATGTTTTTAATATTTTGTTAAATATTTTAATATTTTGTTAAAAAGTTGTAAGTAACTTTTTTAATATTTTGTTGTCTACCTGATTATATGCATATACATATACTAATCAAATATATATGTATATATGTAATTACATTTCTTATTTTTAATAACTTGCTTTTTCACTCAACAATTGATAGTGAATGTTTTTCATGAAATTGATTATTCTTATATTTATTACTTTTAATGGTTACCTAGTAGTACTTTCCATAATTTAATCTACCAACCTTTTGTTTGTACATTTCAATATTATTAATAAGATCACAACAGAACCCTTATAAATTGATGTATGTGTTTTCATTTATATAACTTCCTGGTATAAAATTTCTGGTTTAAGAGGAAGGTTAGTGACTTGGAAAGATTTCTCCAATTTTTCTCCAGGAAACTTTTCTCTTTATGCTTCCAAAAATAATATGAGAACTGATTCACTTACATCTTCATCACCCTGTCTTATTGATCTGTTACTTTGATAACAATTTCCATTTTATTCTGATTTAAGTTTATTATATTTTTACTGAGAAAAGCATTCTAATTCATGTCATAAGCAATTTGTGTTTCCCCTTTGGTGAACTGTTTCTGCTCTTTGTCTTTTTTTCCTACTGAGATGATATGCTTATCTTTGTCACGTTAAATTTTAGGAGCTCTTTAAGAAAATTAATCTTTTGATTGTCATGTAGTCTCTGACTATTCTCCAATTTGTGGGTTTCACTTTTTAAATGTTGCATTTTGTTTGTTTAGATAGGAGAAATGTTGGTCGACATATTCAAGTTTTATGTGGTTAATTTTATCTCCTCCCAAGATTGTATTAATTTCTGCTTAGAAAGCACAAGTACTTATGAATAATAATGTATAATTTCTTTTTAATAATCATCAGGTTTTGTTTTTCATTGGTTCCCCAATTGAAATATGTTCTGATATGAGATGTGGAGTTAGGTATTTAATTTCCTTCCAAGATGCCTATCCACATGTCCTAAAATCCTTTAACTTAAGCCTATGAGTTTATGATATAATATTTATGTGCAAAGATTCATATATGTATATGCATGTTCTGGGTTTTTAAATTCTTTCTCTGAAATTTAGGTCTTCACAGACTTATCATTTCATCTCATGGCTCATTTAATATGTAGGAAATTAAACTCTACCCACCTCCTCCAGTTTCAAAATCTTCTTTGCTATACTCAAATACTTATTTTGCCACAAGGACTTGAAATAACTTTGTTAGGCTCCAAGCCGAAAATAACTTTGGGATTATGGTTAGTGTTGTAGATTAATTTGAGGGGAAGTAGATTTTTCTACAATATTGAGCCTTCCCACTCAGGAATATGTTATGTCTGTCCATTTATTCAAGTCATCTTTTATGGCTCACAGTAAATTTTTTATAGTTGTCTTCACATTAGACCTACAAATTTCTTGTTAAGTGGTTTTTAAGCTATTTTAAATTTTGTGGTACTGTGCTAAATGAAAACTTCCATTATAATTTCTGAGAAGCTATTATTTGTATATGTGCTTCTAGATTCACTATAATATGTGATATATTCTCTGTAGTTCTAAATCATACAACTAGAGCTAATGTTAGTTAGAATTGATGGGCAAAAATTCTACTAGACTGTCAGGTCCATGAGAGCTATATCAGCACCAGCGAATTGGCTAAATTATTCTTTGCACTAAGTAAATATCTTTTGAGCAACCAAATGAATGTCATTAGCTCAAAGAAAGGAAAAAATTTCAAACTCTCATTTCATGCTGCTTTAAAAAGTATTGAGTGCTCTGGGCCCGGTGGTATTTCCACACATTCTGCATGTCCACTGATCAGGATGTTCCCGAGCAGATTCCTGTCTCAACTAAAGGAGGTGTCATAAATTTCATTAATCTGCAACTTTGTTTCCCCAGCTAAATTAAAATAGAGACCTGTGGAAGAAGAGTCTAGTCAAGAGGCATCTGGTGAATACATGTTCCTTCTGCCTGACTGACCCCCATGCTTGCTTTCACTGATTACAGCACCTGATGTTTAGGGAACTTCCCCCATCCCATGGTGCCATCTTCTTAATCAGAATATCCCATCCTCTCCCACCATAGACAATGGGGACATCTAAAGCGAGGTCATTCCCTGGGCTGAGACTCTTTAGGGAGATAGAAAGATGTATAACTGTTGACACCTGCTCTCTCCAACAGCAAAATCCTGTTGAGACCCTGTATTGATTTCTGTCACAGATCCCTGGAATGCCTTTGTGACTCCTTTCTGAGAGCTATCACTCTTCCCTCCAATAAATGTCTTCCTAATTATGGTAGCCAGGGTCAGTTTCTATTGCTTGCAAAAAAAAAAAAAAAAAAAAAGACCTGAATGGTGCATGGGAAGGAATATCCCAGGAGGTATTTCCACAAAGGAAACTATATAACTTGGTGACAAATTAGAAGAGAAGAAACACTCAAAGACAGCACAGCCTCTAGGCTTGGATACTTGGGATCAACTTATGCCAGGTGCATACTGATAGACAAACAAAAAGAATCAAACCTTTAAAGATAGTTTGCACAGTGTTCATTATCCTTTTCAATTTAGCTCCTTATAAGACTCATTATGAACACTTCAGTGTGGGGGGGGCTGGCTCATTGCTACATCTTCTGCTTTCACTTCAGTTGTTACTAATTTGATGATGATCATTTGATTTATTTTGATCATCTTTTACTTCAAGGGCCACATTTGCAGCCGCCTATCTCACTCTCTTGGAAATTGCACCTGCAAATATTCAATAGTCGCATGAAACTTAGTTTTATGGAAACAAGTGGCTTTTAAACATGCAAATGAAGGTTGGCATTTCTATTACTCAGAAGGCTGATTCTCTGCTATTGGAAGGATACAAGTACAGTTTGAAAAAAACTTTTGGAAGACTGGGTAGAATGTCAAATACAAGTGAGAAGTAGTTGCACAACCATCCCAGACTGGACAGGTTCACTGTTGATTCAGGCAGACAAAAGGAGAATTTTGGAGCCTTCAGTATGATTGACAGGCCTTTAATGCTAAATCAGCATACCAGACTCATAGGCAGACCAGCAGGCAGGAAAGCAGCAACCAAACCCTAACTGCCCCCCCCACCCAATTCTCCCTTTTTATCACTTGCTTCTCAGCCCAGTGTCCATAATTACATATGCAATGCACACACTCCACATTCTCTGCTTCTAGACCCAGATATCCACAAGTACAGGTGTGCATGCCATGCTCACACTCCCAAGAACACTCCACAACACATTATCACATGTGAGCAATGAAACCTGGTAGGAAATAAGGCCACAGGTAGCAGCCATGGAGGCCAGCGGCAAGAGGTGAGGAAGAGTCTGAGTACCCCATGCTTCTTACAGAAGTTTTATTAAGGACTAGCGTGTGTGATAGAAATGTACTTTAGGGAGACTTCATGAGCTAGGAGAGCATAAAAAGAAAAGAATGGATATGGATATTTGTCTGACCTACTTAACAAAGCCAGTCACTGGGAAGTACTTCTTTGGTTTCTGGCCCTTCCGCTGACTTGCTGAAAGGTTGGAATAAGTCATCCTATTAATTGTTATCTCAATGTTCTTTACCTCTATGGTAAAAGGGTTTTATTTTATTTTTTTGTAAGGAAGGACATTGCTCATGTCCAGCATATGACTTTTAAGTAAACACATGACCTTGAGGTAATCTTCGAGATGCCTAGCACTCATGCATACCTAATTTCTTATCAGGAAGAGGCTTTTTTTTTTTTAATGCAGAGGCCTATTTTCTAGAAGTCATTAGGTTACTGAGCCATTATTTTAAATTGAATATTGAAAATAATTCAGCAGTATTATTTATGGCATAATCCCAATGGAATTGAATCCTGTCATAGAAGTTGCTTTCAGTTTATAAAGATAACCAAAAAGCACAGCTGTACAGATTGTTTGAAAATTCATTTTTATAATCTGCTTCCCAGCTGAGACTTTGGGGGTCAGGTTTTTGCCAGAAGCAAATTTTCAGGGACTGTCATTAAACACCCGAAGAGTGAGATTTCTAATAGCAACACTGACACCACGTCTAATGATTTCTCTGCTTCCAGGCACTGCTGTAATAAAGTCAGCTTCCATTTTTAGATTCCTGGGGCATATTTCACATCCATTGGAGGCGAAGGAGATGGGCAGGAAAGCCACTGGCATACCTTATTTTCTCATACATAAAGTTAAACTGTGTAGCCCACTATGTATTCACCCTAGGGTGATTTCCATCTAAGAAAATCAACATGTAAAAATCTGAAATAAAAAGAAAGTCCTGGTTACTATATAGTATGACTGGGTTTTATAGTTTGATTCTAGATAATCTGAGACTAAAAAAAAAATTAACACATAAAATGGTAAAACCTAGGGACACTGTAGCCCATTCATTAGGGATTTGATCAAGATATTGGAAAGAACAGCACTTAGCACACACAGGTGTCTTGTGCAACATAAACAGTTAATTCATACCAATCACATCACCCACAAAAGCTGTCCTGTTGTCAGATGACAAGGACCTAATAACATTGTCATGAAGAAGAAAAACTGACACTCAGAAGCTCAGGTCCTGCTTATCTGTCAGGTCAGTTCTTGAAAGGTTTTTGTAGAGTAACTTGGGAAAGTCTTTTTTTCATGACAGACAAGGAAGAAAGATTTCCAAATGAAACAACTATCACTGGACATGTTGGTATTTTACTTGATCTGAGTAAGTAAGCTGGCTCATTACTTCTCATTTCCATCATCTCTCAGCTTGGCAAAATTTATCTGAAACTCTTAAGAAGGCTTCTGGCTCAGAGGTGAATGTGTTCCATTTGGCTTGCCACTGATGCATTGCATGAATGGATAGGAAATATATTTCTAGATCACAGTAAATAAAACAAATCACCAGGAGGGGATTTGGTTTGAATTGTGTCTCAAAACTAGTTTCAGCTCCTAAGTACATGTCACTCATGAACCAACATCTCTTAGCTTAAAGCTGCCCCTGCTTTCATATTGACAGGACTATGTGAATCCAACATAATTAGTCAACAATTCACTAGCAAATAAGAGTGTTTCCAAGCCAAGAATAAAATCTGGGTTCTCAAAATATTAGGCATTCACACTGTAGTAATAGGCACCCAAGATTCTCAAGGGGATTACTTAACCAACATATTGAACCAAGGGCAAACATTCAATGATGCCATCTCAAACACAGGTGTAAATCATATCTCCTTGCATAATAACTTGTTAACTCACACCTGCACTTTCTTGAACCAAACAGCTCATCAATTCAATATTCAAACAACCTGGTACATATAACTTGTGCAGTGGACCAACTTGCAGCTGCTTTCTTCACTATACACGTTTTCACCCCTTATTTAAGATTAACTCATGGTACAAGGAGGCATAAGAGAAAAAGAGAAAGTTCCTCCTTTCTCAAGAACCCATGTTCCATACAGGCTTATAGGAAATTGCCACAAAATAGATGGCACAAGTAATTAATGCACTGATGAAAGAGACAGACGAGTCAAGGATAACTCCCATGTGACTTTATCAACTAGGTCAGGGGTTGAATTTGCCAAAATGAAGAATGTTCATGAATGAATACACGCATTTGAAAGGGAGACACAAAAATTAGTTTGTAAAAAAATCTTCTGAATTCTGCAAAATGTGGATTATACACACACACACAAAAAAAAACAGTGGGTCACTAGACATGGATTTCTGGGGTGATCTCGTTGACTAGAGAGTTAGGTGACTTTGGGGTAAATGTGTTTGGTATCTCCACAGGAATGAAAATGGAGAAGAGAAAAGGGTGTGAGAGTAAGCCTGAACACCGACATTTGAGGCAGAATTTCAGGGGTCTGAGTGAAAAGAACTTTTCTTCCTCTCCAGAAGATTTTTATTTTAAATGGAAAATTATAACCTTGAGACACAGACACGTATCTTTTAACTGTTGGGATATATTCTGTATTGGAGAAACCAGAAATAAGAACATAGATTTGTGCTGTTTTCTGTATTGATTTCCTTATATTGCACAGACTGATGATTAATCTGCCAACTACGGAACTACCAAATCTAGTGAACCAGACAATAACTGTACTCTTCGGAGACTTGAAATTTTTCATATCCCCTGAAGGAATTTTCCATTTTGTTAAATCTTTGACTTCCAAGTTCCAGGTTCACATTCAGATGTGGTGGTAAGAAACCTGTCAGAAATGTCTTTTTTTACTAGATCAAAAATAAATAAAAGTGTGGCATGGAAAAATAGCTCATCAACCTTAAAACCCCTTAGAGTACAGTCTGAGAGCAAGACACATTTTTTTCTTTCTCACTCGCTTTCTTTTTGTTTTCTGATGATATAATCAATATTTCCTGTCTAAAATGCAATATTCTCCATTCTTAGAAACCCCTCAAGTCCACATTTAATGTCAAAGAAAATCATGCTGCATGTGACAGACTTTTATTTTCCAGCTCTCATATCTGAAGGCTTCATCAGCTTTTAATGAGAAAAAAACTACTGAATAATGCTATCAGGACCAGAGACTAGGTGAAAATAGTTTTGAATTTAAAAAATTTAAATATTAGACGAAAATGGACCTTGTCACTAATAAATCCAGATAAACATCTTTTTGTATGTGAGGGTCAAAAACTAATTGTTCCTGTGTTTTCTTTTCAAAGGAAATAAATATTTCTTCAAATAGAGATTCATTTCTTTGACTAACCTCTATTTAGGCACCTGACATCTGCTGGACGCTTTTATGGGTTCAGAAGAAACACAAAGTGAAATGTTGTGACTCGGCCCTTGAGAAGTTCTAGATCAAGAGGGGCACACTGGGTAATCTAGTAGATAGGAAGCCAACAGCTGAACTCCATGTAATTCTGCAATTCCACATATGCAGCTCTCCAAGCAAATGTGAAAACTGAGCCACCTAGATGACAAATGTTTCAAATGGTGAGATGCTTACAGTTTATCTAGAGCAGCGTTTGCCAGAATTTCTTGACACCAGCTGACCAAAAATAAAGTTGATTTATCACACACCTAGCTGTTCACAGGCATAGTTTTTTGGATTTTTTTTTTTAATTTTTGCCCACAGGGTAATTACGTACTTTAACATATAAAAGCATTCTAATTAAAAGTTACAAAATTTTTGTATTTTCTTTTACCCTCAGTGGATTTTCTTGTATACCCCAACGTGAGGAACATAAATGCAGGCCATCTTTTTTAATTCATTGAGAAGAGAACAGTGGACCAGGCAGTGTATTTAAATTGCACAAGTCATCAAACTAGTTAATTACGTGAAATTTGACCAGATAGATCCTATGTCTACTGATGCCAATGCAGAATACTTTTTTCTTACATAAAATTGTAGCCACACATTGAATCTTGATCTAGTACATATGTACACACAAACTTTAGCAGCACTGAGAATCCTTAAGAGGATCCAGAAGCAGGAATCTAGAATAGTGTCAATAGCACATTGTTAACCAAAAAGAGTGAGTTGTCCTCTGAAAATTGATCTCTCTGGAAAGGATTTACTTGTCAGCAGAACCATTATTTTTCCCAAAGAATTATTAACCTACTCATGCTGTTTCCTAACATTCTTTGCTTGCCAATTAATTTGAATTTTTCTGTGTACCTCTTTGTGGCTTCTTAAGTAGTTGTTTTAACTGCAGTCATAAAGTGCTTGTTCTAGTTCTTGTTCAAAATTGCCTGTCAGTCCCTACGCCAGAGCTCAGGGACCTGCCCACCACTGAAATCTCACTTTCCAAACACTGAAAGACAATCTTGCACCTACACACGAGTCATGAGCTCTTACTATTTTCTCTAAGACATTTCTTGATTTCTTTCAGAACTCTTATTTATTTTAAGTCCCAGTTACTTTTAAGCATGCTTTGCTGTGGACCAGGACATGTACACTTGACTCCATTATTCATTGCCACAGGGACCCATAATACAAATTGACCCAAGATTTTAGATATGAAACAAAGTATTTACATTTAATGTCTGTTTCTTCAGCAGCAATGGAAACAATAATCAAATATTACTTTTGTTAAGAAAGAAAGTCAAGTAATATTTTGCCAGCAGAGGATACTACAGGCTTAGCATTTCTAATTTTTATTAATATTCTGCTTAATAAAACACATAAGGCAAATAATCCTACACTTGTAATAACTAGTTTGATCACTTTAAGTACAGAATGTATTTGTTCTTTCTTCTATTGTTTTGTCTTTATAAAATGTAATTAATTTGTTTGATTTGTATTTAGTCCCTAACCTATAATGAATTAAAACCCAAATTGTGCTGATAAAATGCATGTTCTTCACACATGCCTCATAGTCTCCTACCTTTCTCCTGTTGCTTATGTTGAATTCCCTACCTCTGAACCAACAGCCCCAAATTCTTCTCAATTTCAGACTCAAATGCCTCTGTATCCTTTAGGAAAACTTTCTCCATCTTTCTCCCACTTTTCCCAATCAGAAGGAAATCATTCCTCAGGATTCCTATTTTCTTATCATCTCTACTGCATACTACCTGCTATTCATAGTTTTAGTGTTTATATCGTCTCTGTTAGGAGAATAAAACTACTCTAGGTCTAGGTTCAAGTTTACTCATCCTATAGTCGCCATTGCCATAACCAGTGAGTAATTTCAGTAGAAAAGTAGCCAAAATGGTAACGATCTCATAAGAATAAGGCAAGATCTCATGCGAGATCAAGGCCACCCCATAGCGAGGGCGTACCAAAGTATTGGTCAAAGACTTCTCTTCCAAAGTGCGACCCTAGAAAAGCAGAGTGGACATTTGTGATAGTTTCAGTGCAGTATCTCGGGCTGCACCCCAAACATACTGAAGCATTTTAATTAGATTCTCAGGTATTTTGGATGTACATTGTTATTGGAGATACGCTAGGTAGCGTTCTAAAAGCTCTCTCACCTAATACATATTCTTGGGTCTCAGTTGAGCTTCCCGCTGGGATCTAGTAGCTTCTAAAGTATAGGCAAGACAGAAGCATAAGTTGTAAATTGCACAGCCTGTGAGTGACAAGGAAAAGCAAAGTAGAGAGAATCTGCAAGAAAGAGAAAAAAAGGAAATGGAGTCCTTTGAAGTGAGCTGCCTTTGTGTCTTGGATACAGATGTCCAAAATCACCATTTTCAATGTCCTTTCACCTAAAAGTTTGTGGTCCAGAGACTTACAAACATCATTTTCGACAGAGATAACATCTTGCTTTTATGTTTAAGCCTAATGCTTACTTTTAAAAATTAAATTTTTATTTTTAGTAGTTATGGTGATTACATGTTTTAAGATTTTACTCTAGAATTGTTATCTACCTAAAATTGACATGATATTTGAAAGTCTGTATCTTCATCTTGTCTTCATGTTTTGAGAAAATTGGACTGCCACTATTCAAAAATTACCAAAAGGTTTTGTTTGGATTCAGTGTTGTTCCCTCTTCCTGAATGTTAAAAAAAAAAATCCTTAATTGTGATGCTAATCTTAGTAAGCCAATAAATAAATGTATAGGAAAATTACAGACCCACAGAATTTACAGAAATCCAAATTTCTACTTTATGAAAAGATCTTCATCAGCTCTGGCAGATGGTCATTCTGTCTAAACATTTCAGAAGATGGGGAGCTGCTCACACCTCAAGATAGCCTTGCATTATAAGGTAGCACTTATGTTCTAGAAAGATCTTGCAATGGGAAATCAGGAGTCTGGACTATGCCTCTTTTATAGTTCTAGGCATATGTTACCTCTATCCCCAAGTCATTTGTTCCAGTTTAGCTCAAACTCACATCACTTTTTAAATGTGCCAATTCCAACTATAAGTAGGACAGAAAGGAGCATAAGTCAAGTTCTTGGGAATTTTCATGGTGTCTTATCTGCCATTGGTATCTCCATTGTTCCAGTTATAATAGGAGGTTAGAATGGGTCTTATTTCCAGATGACAGATCTTCAGTGGGTTCTGAAAACTGTCAAAATTTAGAATTAGATGGATTAGAAAGTACAGAGAGTACTGGTCAGGATTCAGTCAGAAAGAGAGGAGTCAGCTGCTGTTGACAGTTGAAAGCAGGAAATTGGAAAAACAGGTGGTGGAAAGTCAAAAATGTAAAAAGTGGGTATTGAAGCAACTCAGAATTAGCAGCTGCAGGATTCAGGTGTGAATCCTACAATTAGAGAAACAAAGAGAAGAGAATCTAGAAGATTCTAAAAGGGAACCACTGAGCTGAGACCTAGACCCCTGAGGATGCTGCCCGGTTTCTGCTGGCTTCTCTGAAGGGAGACCATGAGGCTGGTTTGGCAGTGCAGGGAAACAACAAAAAGAGAACGAGGTTACACCAAAGCTGTGGTGAAGAACCATTGCTGAGATATAACTGACAGGAACAGCAGGCAATAAGAACAGCCCTCTCTCCACCTAAGGACACAGCCCTCTGTACCCCATTGTGTCTCGCTCTCTCTGGGCTCTTTTGGCAGAACCCAGTGGGCTCTGGCAAAAGATGGTGTGTTCTGTAGAGCCTCAACCCCAACAAGCACAGGATGGGGATTTGGAGCTAGGCACTAGCTTACTGACTGGAACAAAGAACACTTGGGACCCTCCCCTGTCCTTTTCCACCTGAGAATCTGAGCTCCTGAGCTTATAAGAGGGCCCATGGAAGAGCAGTGCAGCTATTGCCATCAGGTAAAAATGCAATGACAATTAAAACACACTTTTATAGAGCAGAAAATTGTCAACTCTGCATGTGTTTCGATGGCAGAAAATTATATAGATAATAGTTGTATTTAGATGAGACATTTTCAAAATGTGTTTTGGCATGTAAAAGTCATACTAATTATAGTAATTTGTGTGAGTTAATTAATTACCAAGCTATAGAATTATGATTATGTATGTTAATATTAAGGGTCAGATCAACTTAGTTGTTTTATTTTAGGTGTAACACCAAGCCTCTGGTAATGTAGGTACACTCATTGTTGTTGCTTGTGTGACATATTCATACACAAAACTCAAAAAGTATTTGCAGAAACATTGCCTGTTAGTGTCCTAGTAGAGGCAACCAGTGAAAACCAGTGGGCTACTAGGGAAAATATCCTCAAATGAAATGCCCAGTCAACTCAGATACATAGTCTTAGTCATCAAATCCCTGACTACTCCCCCTGGGACACCAGAAACCGTTTGTTTGTTTGTTTGTTTGTTTGTTTGTTTTTTACATGGCTTAAAACTACCATAAAACACTTAGGTCGTCTAATACAAGGAGAAAAGCACAGGGAGTCTGTAGGATTTTGAAGCGCAACTCTGCCACTTTCAGGTGACCTTTTGCAATATGTCTTACTTGTTACATGGAGATAGGAATACTCATTTACTTATTCAATAAATACTTGCTGAATGCCCACCATGTGCCTAGCATTGCTCCAAGGTTTAGGAACCAGTGAATCCCTCTGCAATCAATGAACTTTCCATGCAGAGCAGGAAGGCAAGAAGTAAAGATATAAATATACAAAATGTTACATAGCTGTAAACAATATGGAAAATATATAAGAGAGTATGATAAAGATCCTTTTGATAGAGTGGAGAGAGATATCCTGCTGATAATGCAACCTCTTTTTTTAAAAAAAATATTTATTTATGCATACAGGAACTGGTGGGTAGGCCAGAGGTGTGGGGAATGAGAGAATTCACCAGAGACAGAGTGGGGGGCAGAACAGGTAGATTGAAATACTGCTGAGGGGAGCAGGGGGCAAGGCAGGAGAGGTCTGCTGTGCCATGTGGGTTAGCTCCCTGGCCCGGGACAGAACTCATGCTGCAGTGTCTCTGGATAGCTTCATAGTGCTGAGACTTAACCCCTTGTGCCACAAGGGAGGCCCTAATACAACCTTTTAAGGGGAGAAGGGAGCCATAGGTGACCAAGAGAAGGACTTTCCCTACAGCAGAGGCCAAAAGAGAAAGGGCTCCCCATTGGAACAGGCTTGACACTGTAGTGAGAGTGGGCGTGTCAGGAGATGAGGCCAGAGGGCTGTGGGGAGGGAAGAAGAGGACTGAACTCAATCCTGTCAGGCACTGAACAGAGGACTGACACGATCTGGATTATTTTAAAAGAATCACTATTGGCTGGGTTCAGGGTAAGTTTTGACAAGGGAACAGGGAAAGGGTGCTCCCTAAGTTCTGGCCTGAGCATCAGGAATACTGCAACCAAGAAGGGAAGCAGGGCCTCCCTGGTGGTGCAGCGTTTGAGCGCTGCGCTGTGGAACTGTCAGCAGCGGCTACGCGAATTCGACGCCCGGCCAGGGAGAATCCCACATGGTGCGGCAGACCTCTCCTGCCTCACCCGCTGCTCTCCTCAGCAGTGTACTTCTGATCTGCCTGTTCTGCTCCCCACTCTGTCTCTGGTGAACCCTCTTGCCGCCCCACGCCTCTGGCCTGTACCCCAGCTTGTATGTATAAATTAAAAAAAAAAATCTCTGCTATTATAAAAAAAATAGAAGGGAAGCAAAGGGATGGGGCTGGGTAACCATGGTAAGTCTGCAGTGAGATAATAAGTCAATAAATAAGACGATGCAAATAAATCTGCTGTGTTCTTGACCCACCTGAGGTGCGGTGCCAACTTCGCACCCACCCCTATTCCTTGTAAACCTTCTTTGTTGCCAGTTCCTGTTCTCAGAATGCATTTATGAGCCACCCACACCACTCCCTCTCCTTTTTATTCACTACTTCTCTGCAGATCAATATACAGTCAAAATGTTTCCATAACAGTGGGAGGGCCAGCTAAACCTCCCCCAGAAAAGAGTCCAACCGACTACAAAATCAGCAGAGAGAGATAAATTACATTTTTTAATAAAGAAAAATATTTGATACCAAACAGCATGCATGGCAGTCCTTCTACTGCCTCCGAGTACTTGAAGGGCTCCAGTAACCTAGGTTTCCCTGGTATTGGTTGTTTTTTAATAGAAATTCTGTGAAGGGTGAAATACAATATTTTATAGGCATTTTTTCTTAGAACTTCTGAAGAGAAACTAAGAAACTGAAAACTTCCCCAAAAATCTATAGAAATGCTTACTGTGTAATGTCTTAGCAAAAATTTCCTAGTAGTTTTTTTTTCTTTTGCCTAACACTTTAGAGCATAATATTAAAAGTAAATAAGTGATATAAATGTCAATGCACTTGTGTCATATTAATATGTCTTAGCAATATTTTATCCAAATTCAATTCCTCAAATAACCAATATATAAATAGAAACATGCAGCCTACATATTTTAAAATATGCTGGGTTCTTTAAAAGTCTTTATTGCAGATTCATTTGAAATGTCAGTATTCCGTTCACATATCTCTTTACTCTTAAGAATCATCAGCATTTAATTTATGAGTGTTTTTAGTTGGAAAGATTCTGCTGCTTAAAATTCAATTCGATCCCCCTGGTCTGAGTTGAGGAATACTTACATTTTGTGTTTTTCCCCAAACCCTCCTCTATGCCCAATTTTCCATAATTAATCGAAGCTTTCATCCAGAGTAAAATGCACCCTCACCCTACTCCCCCTCCCCCAGCCCAGGGGCAATAACACAGGGAATGACAGAGCAGGAGGCACATAACACACTTATCACATAGCTGCTGTGCCTCTGTCCCCAGGGAACACTGATTGTAGGTGTGGCTTTATATAACCAAGAAGCAACTGAGGGGCAACAGCAGGCAGGAAGCACGCAATAGACCAGCCCACCTTCAAAGAGTATGTCCCTTGGATGTGGTCATTACTTTATTTTGGCAGCAGGAAAACAGAATATTCAGCTCTGCCAAAGAGGCTAGGGGCAAACAGAGGCCTCTTTCTTGCTTAGCAAGAAGGGGCATTGTCAGGGGCAACCAGACCCTTGTATATGTCTTATGCTGTGACTCATGGTTTTTAATACTCAATTACGGTATGACAGGAGCCTCTCCAGGCTCCTCAAGATACACAGTGGGAAGCAGATATCTGAACAATTGTGCCAGCATTTAGTATCAAATACAGCACAGTCGTTGGCACTGGCTTTGAGAAGTCCAGAGCTGACTATGTAGTCTTTTGTTGACATGTTTCCAAGCACAACATTTCTAACTCATGGCCAAAGAACAATTTCTCCCCAGGAAGAAACCAGTGAATAATTTTCTTTAGATTTAATTCTGCAAACCCATGTTTAAAGCAAGTGGCAAGGTTAACCCGGGTTTCACGATCACGGTAATTAGCCTTTGTTTTGACTTTACTGACACAAGTCTGTTTTCCAGCTGAGATAGCCAGAACTCCTGGACATAGATGGCACTGAGAACTGGTTTTGACTGAAATGTTTTTGAATTTCAGGGATAGTTGCTGTTCTCTTCTGTGGAGTCACACAAGCACATTATACCTACAACAATCTGTCGTTGGATTCCAAAATGAGGACTAAACAGGTAAAAGAAAAAAACTCAGTAGAGGCTTTGTCTCTCTTCTCGGTGTAATGGTTATGGAGCAATTGCGGCTCTGCACTCAGAAAGAATTTCATTAGTAAAGGAAGAAAGTAAGCTTACAGCCTCATTATAGGTTGGATATTTATAGATTTTTTTTTTCCTCCAGGATAACCATTAACAATTCTCTTGGTAAGCAAAAATATAGTTATAATAGTCTCTCCCTCCTGAGAAATGTGGTATGTAGACTGTCAGTCTTGAAGATGAAAGGCCTATACATGGTAATAATTCACAGTCACTTACATCTAAAAGCATTATAAAGCATCTGAAATTGGGTAGTTATAAAGAGAGAAGGAAATGAAGACCAAAAAGGAAGCAATGTTTGGTTTTTAATTGGATGCTTTGGCTTTCAACTCAACTGCCAATTGCCACACAACCAGAATGTATCTCCCATATGCCAAGAACACATTCATGTGTGTGTTCGCCCATGCACACTCATAGATTTCCTCCACAAATGTCTCCTGAGCAGCCTAGCACTCTGCCTAGCACTGTGCTAGGTACAAGGAATAAAAGGACAGAGAATGTGCTTTGAAGAGCTTCATATCAAGTCTTTTGATATAGATAAATATGTGTAATAAGCCATTACTCACGGTGAGAGGGTATGAGAAGTACTGTGATAGATAGATATGTCTAGGGCATTTTGTTTTTTTTAAAGATTTATTTATGCATACAGTGCTGTGGTACAGGCCAGAGGCATGGGGCAGCAAGAGGGTTCACCAGAGACAGAGCAGGGAGCAGAACAGGCAGATTGACGGAAATACACTGCTGAGGGTAACAGCGGGCGAGGCAGGAGAGGTCTGCTGCCCCATGTGGGAATCTCCCCGGCTGGGCGTCGAACTCGCATCGCCACTGCCGACAGCTCCACAGCGCAGCGCTTAACCCCTGCACCACCAGGGAGGCCCAGTTTAGGGCATTTTGGAAACATTCTGTAACCTGTCCTCTCAGAGTTAGGAATGGGAAAGTGAGGAGAAAGTTTCCAGAGGTGAAACTGGTTCTGGAGCTTTAAATACAAATTGAAGTTAATTATGTAAAGATGTGGGATCTAGTGGGGGAGAGGAGGTTAGCAGGAAGGGCATGAGGGACAAGGTGTGGGTAGCATGGACAAAAGCTTTGAAGCACTAGAAATAGTCCTGTGTGGCTAGTGAAGGGAGTGAGGCTGTAGCTGTTTTGATACTAGGTACGAGACTCTGATAGTGAGGTATGAGCCTATAGACAGAGGCTGCAGATAAAGCGTATGAAAGACTTGCTTACCTTGAGAAAGAATTTAGACTTTATCTCTTGTAATGGGAGTGAGATCAAGGTGTTAGAAGTTTGAGATCAAGGTGTTAGCAGGATTAGTTCCTTCTGAGGGCTGTGAGGGAGAATCTGTTCTAGTCCTTTCTCTTAGCTTCTGGTGATTTTTCTGAGAATCCTAGTCTTCTCAGATTTGTAGACACAAATCTGGCTGATATCTGATTTCTTGTTCACATGGCGTTCATGCCTGTCTCTAAATTTCCCCTTTATATGAAGCCACCAGTTGTATTAGATTAATGACTCACCCTACTTCAGTATGACCACATCTTAACTAATTACGTTTTCAAATGTTTTCAACTAAGGTCATGTTCTAGGTCATGTACAGAGGATTAGGACTTTCACATGAATTTGGGGGGTCATGCAGCCCATCACAAGAAGTCACTGAAGTATTGTAGGAAGAGTCATTTTAGGATGATTGGTGTTCCACTTTAGACACTTCACTTTGGTGAAAAGAGTGGTGTGGATCGAATTGCTCTGTGTCAGTTAGCTGTTGCTTCCTAAGAACCAACCACATAAACCTGTGGTATCCAACAATAAACATTTATTTCGCACATCTGCAGAGGTCAACTCTTTTGAGCTGGGTTGAGCCAGCTGACTCTGCTCTCTCCACTGAGCTGGATCACTGGGGTTTGCTGAGTCCCTGTTCTCAGCAAGGCTTGCCTGCAGCGCCGTGTCTGTCATTCTCCTGCCAGAAGAATAAACCCCAGTGCTCAAGATCATCAGCTTGCATCACATTTTTTAAATATTTTACTGTCCAAAGTATATCAGCTGAGTGAGGCCAGTCAGGTCCATAGCCCATCTGCGAGAGTACTGCAAAGTTATACAGCAAGGAGAATGGAGTGGAGAATGATGAGAAATTGGATGAAAAGATTGCTATCTACCCCAAAATACAGATGGACATTTAAAAGGCTCCTATAATAAGCCCAGCAATGCTGAGGACATCTGATAGGACAGTGGGAGTCGACAAAGTCAAAGCAACATCTAAACAAAACCTGTAGTTGGCCAAGAATTCCAAAACTGGGAAGTTTAGAAGATTCACATTAATACTCTCTAAAGTGGCTTTTGTTTTCCTCCTTTTCTCTTTTGCATGTTCCATGTTCACTTGGGCCTGACCTTACCTCCCTCCTAGTCAGGGACTCTTCTAGGTCACCCTCTCCCCACTGCCCATCAGAGAAACCACAAGATGCAATTACAGAAATCTTAAGGAGCTCTGATTTTTAAAAATGAACAAAAGACTGATATTAGCACCTAGAAACCGCCAAACTCGTCTTCTAGGATCTTTATTTATAGAGACTACTAGTATTCTCTAGGGCTCAAGAGGAAATGTCTTGGGTTGTTTTTTCCTGACCTTGTCTGGCTCTCATAGTATTTGTATTCTGGGAAGCTGAACTCTGTTTAGGGACTTGCACTTTTAAGTCACGCTATCTAGACTGCTCAGCAGAACTTCAAAGATAACTCATCTCCTGGCGAGACAGCAGCCCAGCACCTAGGGGAGACAAAGCCAAAATCAGTGCCCCACAGTCTTCTGTTCATTCTCTGAGTGGCTTGACAAGCACTCCCTGATGGACTGCCAGCATCCATTTTTATAGCACTCTCCTTTAAGAAAAGAAAATTTTACAATTTCATTCTTGAACATCCAGATAATTGCATGCCTCCATCTTTGTGAGCCTCCCTTGTTTTCTTTCCTGGGTGCCTGGTTCATAGAGGGACTTAATATATGCTAATTCCCTTCCCTTCCCTTCCTTTCTCATAGCTTTGCTCACTTCTTTTCTGTCTGGAAAGCTGTCACTTTCCATTTATTTTTCCTCTCATAATATATGCATAGGTAGCATATATGCATATGTTTACACACACACATACACACACACACACACATACACACACACACACACCATTGTTGAATATAACATCTAAAGTCACTACATTGAAACAATGAGATTGGACCCTTTAACTAATCGGGGTCTTTAGTCATATCTGAACCAGTAGAGCCAGCAAGTTCAAACTTGATGTGGGAAAGCAAATACAAATGATAAGCTGATGCAGATATTATGGAGGTTGCCACTATTTCCTCTCTGAAACTGGGAAGGTTTGGAAAGACTGATGCTATAGTGACACTTGGTCACAGATCAGTGTCTGCCTCTGCGCCTCCCCGCACTGTGCTCACTGGCAGTGGGAGAAGCATCACCCAGCCTCCTCGCCTCTGCCCCTGGACTGCTCAGTGAGAGTAAAGGAAGTCAATTGGTAGAAAAATCAACTTGGTGTTATGAAATCCAAAGGGGATAAGATTTACAAAGGAATTTTGTTCACAGACTATGCCTATACTGACTAATCAAATAGCTATCTGGGTGTAAAGACTTTTGAGAATTATATGTCCTTTATAGCTTCAAGAATTAGAGTGCCTTTTTAAAATAGCATTTTCACTTTAAAATATGTATTGTAACTGATAATAACTGGATGTAGGTGAATTGATTTTCACGCTATGAAAAAATATGTAACGTCACTATGGGTTAGACACAAAGCAGTGTAATAGAGACATGCTGGTGCTATTACTCGCCATGGAGACATATATGTGGATAGCAAAACATTCTGTTAAAGGGTATCTGAACATAGGTAGCCATCCCTTTCCTCAGGTTCAGAATGTGTAGTGTGCCTTAGTGTGTGCACAACTGGTTCTAGAGATGGAAAGAATCTATCAGCCCTGACTTTGCCCCTGGAAACTGAGGACTGCTAGATATATTCAAGATGGACAACAACACATAATGGTCTGTGAGCCTACAGGTCTTACCATGAACCATCCAAAAGTTGGCAGAAATACCCAGACAATGTGAACCCACTCACATGAGCCCAACCTGCCCCGCAACCCCTTCCTCCCTCATAACCTCACCTCCTTGGCAGCTCTAGCAGCTGGTAATCTAGGCCACTCAAGGGTGATTCCATCAGGTGGCTTTATCTTGCTTAAGGCTAACTTGCAAAAGCATATATTTCCATACCATTTCTTCTAGCTAGAATTTCTCCTTCACTTCTGTAGCTCCCACCTAAAAATTATTTCTGACAGATACACACAAGCATATATTTATTATTCATTTAAATGACTAACATTTGTTATGCATTAGCATCTACAAAGTACTTATCTCATTTACTTTCTACTTACCTTTCTGCCTAAGAGGTAGCTGTTCTTATTATCACTGATTATATTCACTCATTCAACTAATATTTTTCAAGAGCTTATTTTGTGCCAGCCACTGTTCAAAGCATGTGATACAAGCATGAACAATAAAGAACTCTTAGTAGAGGAGTTTATAGTAATCAAGACAAATAAGGAAATACAGAGCATTCATGGCAAATCAGACACCATCAATCACAAACAGAAAAGGGAACTAGGAGTCTGTGTATGGGGACCAGAGTCTGCAATTTTAGATCGACTGTCCAGGGAAGACCTCAACAAGAAAGTGATACTTGAGAGAAGTAAAAGAGGGAGTTACGTGGACATTTAGTGGTGAGCTGCCCAGACGTGGGGAATGACAGATAGAATGGCCCCTAGGGCAGGGTGCCCAGGGTAGCTGAGATGGAGCTCACCATGGGGGAGAGTGAGAGACACTATCAGAGCTGTGGCAAGGGTTCCTGGGGAGTCTGAACAGAGTAGAAAAACACAAAGCTTTTCAATACAAGCATGACATTAGATAATCTAAATTTTAAAAGAATGGAAGTATGATTCAGTAGCTGGGAAAACAGCAAGATAACTGTTTAGGGGGGACAACCAGGAATCAAGTGTTGACTTGTTATGTTGGAATGTGAATTAGTCAATAAAGGGGAGTTGTCTAATAACCTGTTGAACATAGAATTCTGCGGTCAGGAGAGAGGTCTATACTAGAAGTATAACACTGGAAGTCATCTGCAGAGAGATGATGGTAAAGACATGAGACGGGATGAGAGAATGGAGGACACATCTAAAAACCGAACCTATGGCCTTATCGGTGGTAAGTTCTGAAACTAACAAAGTAAACTCAGAGGCTCTAGCCAGTAGAGAGAAGGAAAACCAAAAAAATATAGTGTCCTGGAAGTCCAGTGAAAACGGAGAATGATGAATTGTGCAAAATACTTCTTAGAAGGTCAAATAAATTGAAGAACATAAACATATTGATAGTTTTGCTAAGAATCCTATTGGTGGGTAGGCAGGATAAGTCTGATAATACTGGGTCCAAGAGAGAATGGAAGGAAAAAATTGGAAACTATTGTGTGTATAAACAGGCATTCATTGGAGTTTTTCTGTGATGGGGAGCAGAGAAATGTAACAATAATTGGAGGGAGGAGGTCAAAGAAAATCTCTTTATTTTTAAGGAGGGAGAGATAAAAGTATGTTATTTGTTGATGGGAATAATACATAAAGGAGAAGACTGCATGTTAGGGGGGTTGCCAAGGCTTACAGGTGTCAAGGCAAATCTTAAACTTAGATTTTTTTTTAATTTTGTAGTTCAAAATATTTGACTCTTACTAAGTATTTTTTTAAGTGAACAGGTGGTAGCAATTGTGAGGCTTTGCATCATTTATTCAGTAAACATTGAATGGGTGAACAAATAAATGAATGAATGAGCATTTGGCTGGCTTCATTCTACTTTCAGTGAAATTAGATGATCACTGACCTTATATTTAACTCTATTTTCTTTGAAAATCTACCAATTTCAGTGAATTTAAATTTTTTCACTAAAATACATGTTGAGAGGGACATAGATGTTTTTGTGCATTTAATTTTGAAAAACTAGGTTCTTTGCCTACCATTTATGGACAATGACTCTTCATTATAGCAGATTCTTTCCAGATGCTTAATTTATTCCATTCTCCCCATATGATATTTTCAGAGTTTATCATCATTGAATGGAAAAAGTAGCATTGCACATCCAAATTTAAATTTCTGATTAAAAAAAAGACAATGAGAGCCAAATTGGATATGCTATGCATGACTTTATAAGAAAATTCAAAAAAAATATCTGCAAAGTGAAAGAGGTCAGATGACAATGGAAAGAATACTCGATTGAGTCCAGAAAGCTGGAATTTGCACCCCTCTCTATGACTAATAGAGAGACCTTGGATTAGTTTAACACCTGGAGCTTTAGTTTTCTCTTCCATAAAATGAATGCTTGACCTATGTGACTGGCTTTTAAGGATCATGCTCTGAACTTGATATTCTGTGATTTGACTTAGATCATCAGATAATAGAAGTGGTTCTTTCTCCTGCACTGGTGTTGGGCAAGGCTCACTTGCTTATAGACTACAAAGCATGTAGATCAGAGGAGAGTTGCCATTGATCTTGAGGGCAAATCCTTATGTAGACCACTTAAATTATCAAGTCAAATCCAATTATGAGGCAGTCTGTGGTTCATGTTGGGGTGCACTTTCATTCTGGGGTCTGGATGCGGGTCTGGATGCTTCTTCCCAGAAAAACACCCAGGCTCATGAGTGAGTTGATGCGATGACTTTTTTGCAAACTCTCTTCATCCCTGGGTGGAGGAGTACAGAGCTTATACTGCTACCACTCAGTCTCAGGGTCTGACTTCATGCTCAATTCCAGCATGAACTAAGTATAGACCAAACACTACATGGTTGCCTGACAGGGGCCTTGCCAGAAATCAGGGAGACAAAGTCAAATAAGACATGGCTCTTGTCCTTAAGAACTGCTAATATAGCAGGGGACACACATGTGCACACACATGCATGGACACACATGCATGAACGACAACCCCATGTGACAAATGTTAACACAGAGGGATGCACAACATATCATGGGAGTCAGGGGGTGGAATTGCTCTTTGGAGGCAATGTGTTCATGGGAAACTAATTGTGGTCTTGGGTGTTTTGGAGGTGGGTATAAGGATAATTAGATTATCATGCAGATTTCTTAGGGGGCTAAAAGCCAAGAAAATAGAAAATGCAAAAGCATAACACTGAGAAAGAGTTTGACAAGTTTTAGACACAAAGAGGTAGCACATTGTAACTGGGGCCTAAGTTGCCTCAGGGAAGTAGGAAGGAGCATCTCAGGACTACAGGTATGGGCTGGGAGTGGAAAAGGGGAGGTGTGGAGGATAGCTGAGAATTAACATGGAGAAGTGGATTCAGGCGGACCTTTTAGTGTCTCACTGTGTTACATTCAGGAGAATCATATCCTATCAGACTAATAATTGCTTGAAGGTTTTAGGCATGGAGATGATAATAATGATCATCTTTGTGCTTTATTTTTTTATTTTATTTTTTTTAAGATTTATTTATTTATGCATACAAGCTGGGGTACAGGCCAGAGGCGTGGGGAGGGGAGAGGGTTCACCAGAGACAGAGTGGGGAGCAGAACAGGCAGATCAACAGAAATACACTGCTGAGGGGAGCAGCGGGTGAGATAGGAGAGGTCTGCCGCGCCATGTGGGATTCTCCCCAGGGCGCCGAACTTGCGTCACTGCTGCGGACAGTGCCACAGCACAGCACTTAACTGTTAAGCCACCAGGGAGGCCCATCTTTGTGCTTTATAAAGATTATAATGGTAACATCATAGAGAAAATGATACCAATCCATGACACCCATCTCAATGCTCACCACAGTTCCCTTTGAAAATCAACTTCCATATATAGTATTGAAATTTTCCTTAATCTTCTGTGGTTCTGGGCATACTGTTGACCTGTCTAACTTCTGTGGATCTTGTGGTCTATGTGAGACTTTATTGAAATTAACATTTAGTTTTGCCTTGAACTTAGAGGTTCATTAAATTCTTGCTGAATTAATATATGAATGAATGAATGAACGATGACCATTAATATTCCAAGATAAAAAATAAAGTGAGGAAACAATATATGCTAATTAATGACTTTATGTAATTCTGATATGATGCATTAATTTAAATGTAATGAGTTGGATACATAAAGCAACTGTCTAGGGTAAGCCTGAGATAATGAAAAAAAGATCAAGTACAATTCCATTACTTGTGTGAGTGCCTACAGTGTGCCTCTGCCTTATTGATTTGCATTACAGTGGGTTTTGATTATGGTTTTATGCAATTTTTCTCTGTCACTTTTAACAAAGGCAGGCACGTTCCATCCCAGTTACCTGTTCCAGGGCACAGTGGAGAGAGAATGTTGTGGGCAACAATGTCCCTGCCTCCCTGGATTCCGAGAAGTGAGATCAAAGATATCTTCATAAAGCAGAGCATTGCCTTTTTTTTTCACTCTAATTATATTTCTTTTGTCAAGATTTCTACCACTTTTCTTCCTCTCTTCATTCAAAGTATCTTTAAAAATACCATCCTAGAAGGGTTGAATTTATAAATGATGGCAAAGTGTTTAAATTTCTCCATAGCTAAGCTGGTGATTCTTTTCAATGAAACTCATTATGTTGTATAAAGGACATTTAGTAGTTCAGCTAATAAGTGTTCTCTTTTAAATGCTAATGAGTGTGGAGCTCCCACATCATGGCAAGAACGCACTGTACTTTCAGTGCCTAAAAAGAATTACTGTCTGAACCTCTAGTTCAGAATCCTTTCTCCATAACCAACTTGCATTGTAGTAGAGGTCACAGATGACCATTTGGCACCCTCAATAGTAGGTACACCCTATATGCCAAGAACAGGAGCCCAGAGAGAAATAAAATAAATAAGAAATTAACATGCTTTCCTTTGAAAATTTTCCATGTGTATTTTTTTCTCTGATGAAGCTACAATTGTACAGTACCTTCTCAATTCAGTCTTTTAACTCTCTTAACTATATATCTGTGTTGGCTTGTCATCATATATAATTGTGTTAGTGTATGACTAAGAGTTACCCAGGGATCCCAAACTGTTAAGGGGTACAAGCTCTACAAGGGATTCAGTCGCCTGCCTGCACAAGGCAGAAGAAGCAGATATTTAGTATGAAAGATTTTTAATTGAACTGGTATGCAAAGAGAGAGAGAGAAGAAAGAATATCAAAATAGTTTCCCAATAAAATTGCAAAAATTACCTATCCCCTTGTGGGCAAATGCCAATCCAAACAGGCTATGTCCAAAGTGGGGCCTCTGAAACCAAGAGATTCCACGGGTCTAAGTTAACTTCTGGGAAGGAACCACAAGAAAGTGGTTAGGCAGGTCCCAGACAATGGTGGCAGAAGGAGCGATTCAAAATCTAAGCTATGCCACGTCAAGATAACAGCTGCCATTGTCTCTGCCAAGGATGAGGAGGAGTCTCCCTACATGTTTCTCATCCCTATGGCTCTTCCAAGTATATCCTCTAAGTGTCCCTCCATGCCTCTCCTCCATGTGTATCCCCCAAATTCTCCTTCCGGCAGTACCAGTGTGCAAGTCAGAGGCCAAAAATAGAATGAGACTAAGAGCACACATGTGTTCAGTTACAAGTCAAGCATGGCTGCTTAACTCCCTCCCTGGCCCCTCCATTCAGGAAGTCAGGTTCATTGCTTGCTGAAAATTATAGTCCTCTCTTTCTCATACCCTCACTCTCTTTTTTCCTTCTCATTTATTTCACCTTTAGAAAATAAAAAATACCTTCATTAATTCTTAAATATCAGCATATAAATATATATGATCCATGCCCTATGTATGGGTCTGATTCAGTGCATAATGGAAAGATTTATCTGAATTGAACTTAAGACTACGCAGGCTTGGACCCTGCTTTGATGACATGTAAGACAGATGGTTGCCTATTATCACCTTAAAATTTCTAAGGATGGCAATGGCATAACCCCCTTGAATAGCCATTATAGTTTTATCACCTTTCTTGATAGGTACAGGAATGAAGGACTTCAGTCTCTAATGGCATTTTGGCATGATAAATGGAAATGACTATATAATTTTTCTACTCATTTTCATTAAATTTTATTGATGCAACACTGAAAACAGCAAGACTGAATAAATACATGTACCTGAGTGTGTGCTTACTAAGAATGTTGCCATTCTTTAGGGATGCTATTTCCTTGGTGGTCTTGAAAGATACAGCAAATGGATTTAATAAAATGTTAAGTCTTTGTGCAGTTCCTTTAGAGAGAAATTGAATTGCTTCTGGCAGCAGAGCTCAAAAATCCCAAGAATTCCATCAGTGGAGAGATGATATAGAATTCTGAATAAAGTACCTAAAAGGGAAATACAATAAATGAGAATAAGAGTTAGGTTTTAGGAAAGTCACTTAAAGTGGTTTTTTCTGGGTTACATCGAGAAAGAACTTGATTGGAGTCAGCAGCAGCCAATCTGTTCTTGAGGAAGAAGAGAGTGTCCCTCACAATGGACATGCTTCATGAGTGAACCCCAGTTCACAAGCTATTTCTGGTGTGTCTTTCCATTGGTTCCAAGCTGTTAAAAAGCTATGCTATAAAACCTATTTTTTACCCTTTTTTACTGTGCCTTACTCCATTCAAATTAGATGTTGAAGGACAAACCAGAGAGACAAAAATACCTGAGTGTTGATAAAGGAATTCTTCCCTTAGGAAAGAATGACTGGCCTCCTTGTTTTAGCCATGTGGATACCTGAATTGATGCAACTCTCCTTTTCCCTGAGATATGTGGTCATTGGGAAGTAGCTCTGGCAAAGTGTTATTTTGGCTTTCCAGGATGACAACTTCCTACCTCTGACTTGATTTTCCTTTTTTTTTTTTTTTTTAAGATTTTATTTATTTATACATATAGGAACTGGGGTATTGGGCCTATCTAGCCTACACCCCAGTTCTTGTATGCATAAATAAATAAATCCTTTTTTAAAAAGAACTGGGGTATAGGCCAAAGGTGTGGGGTGGTGAGAGGATTGACCAAAGACAGAGTGGGGAGCAGGACAGGTGGGTCCACTGAAGTACAGTGCTGAGGGGAGCAGTAGGCAAGGCAGGAGAGGTCTGCTGTGCCATGTGGGAAGCTCCCTGGCTGGGGATCAAACTCATACTGCAGTGGCTGCTGATAGCTTCATAGTGCTGAGACTTAACTCTTTGTGCTACCAGGGAGGTCCCTGATTTTCCATTCTAAATATGCTCCTCTGATGATAATAGAGGCACACACAGCGCAGGGTGGGACAACTATTAGTCAATTAGACTCAGACACACAGAGGGGGAATAACAAAAGGGATGAGAATAGGCCCAATCACAGTACAGCATTCAGACACAGTAGGCTTCTGGATAGTGAATGTGAGTTCTGTAAGCAGTCCTTGTGATCTTCCTAGGGCCAGGAGATGAACTCTATCTCAACCATGTCTGTCTGCAGGTATTCTCAAATGGTGGCCTGTAGGCTGGTGTAATAATGATTTAATTCTTTTATACTGTCTGTACTCATTTGTGGCATAAATGAATAATTTACACCTCTCCCTTAGAGAAAATACCACCATTCTTCCCACTTGTACAATGTATTGTTTGGTTTGGGGCTTGCATAGATAACACCATGTGGGGGCACATGGTCTAGAAGGGTGTTTACTTCATCAAGAATATTAAAGACTAAAAGAACTTGAGCCCATCTAAACTTTTGGGAGAAATCATTCTAATTTTAAGAAAACATTTTTCCTCACGTGGCCCCACTGGACTGGCCTGGTGCTAGGACTCAGATACACTGGCCTAGAGAGTAAGGCAACAACATTCCTCAGGAGCCTTCCCCATGTTCTGGGCAGAACACATCTTCTTAAAGACTCCAAACATTCATAAGCACAAATAGTTCCCCATTTGTCCAAGGTCCAGCCAGCACAAGGGAAGGCACATGCGTTTTATCTGTAGTTGGGATTGATGCATTCAATGATACATGTGTGGGTATGGGGGTAACAACACAGAAAAGGAATAACTAAACCTTTTAAGAGGGAAATTCCTATGAGTAAGAAGGAGCCTGGAACAGTCTAGTGACCTGCATCCTCTTGGGGACCTGTGAGAATGACAGTGGCCCACCCAACCCACCCACCTGCAGGCCTGCTGCTCTTTGAAGTGGAGGGAGAGGCAGCACTGTTTCACTGGGAACAAGAACCCTGCTGGGACCCTCTTTTCATCCCAAGAATTTGAGCAGGTATCCAGGTAACTCTGTGACGGGACCGTCTCTCAGAGAACTGGACACGTGAAAATGAAGTCTCCCCTCCTGGTCGGGGAGAGGGACATGTGGCAGAGACTAGCAGAAAGACAGAAATGGACCTTGAGGTGCCAGTGGCAAAAAAAACGCACCCCAAGGAGGGAGGCAGTTCTGGAATTGCAGGTGACAGGTGCCGATGTGGGCAGCAGCTCTCAGTAAAGCAAGGCCTGGTGGGTGCAGATGGCAGCCCTGGCGGAGGCAGAGCAACTGCATGGGCAACCAGAGCCAAGGGATGGCAAACTCCACACTCTGACTTGAGCCACCTCTGCTCTCTCCTCTTGGAAACTTCCAGGGCAGTAACTCCCAACCCTGGGGCACAATAGACTCACTGAGGACCTTTTACAATTTCCAGAGGCCTTGGCTGAGTTGCCCAGGAGTCTGATTTATTTAGTCTGTGGTGAGACTTGGGCATAATGTATTTTTTTACTCTAGCTACTTGATTATAAAGAGCGGTCAAACTTGAGACTTGAGAAAAATGCTGGACAAGGCTAGACTGAGGGGTTTGGAGTCAGAAGTTCAGAGCCAAACGGTTCTGTGTGATTTTACATGGGCACCACGTGCTGGTGGGCACAGGCAGTACGCTGGAATCATCTGGGGAACTGACAAAACTTCAAAGCCTCGAGTCTCCTCCAGAGATTCTGATTTAATTAACATGGTCTAAGTGCTGGATGTCAGGACTGTTTAAAATTCTGCAGGTTGGTCTAATGTGCAGTAATTCTTGAGAACCACTGACCTAGGAGACATTGAGGTCACTCATGAAAATCCCCTTTGAGATTCCCAGATGTATTTAAGAGAAAAGGAAACTCTGGAAAGGATCTTCTATTCAATGTGAGTAGGTGGAGACTGAGAATCATCATGATTTGAATGTTTGCACAAATATTTATATTCATAGACAGGATGATTCAAAGATATTCCCCAAATAACAATTTCCATAGTTGTCAGATCTGCGAAGGCAGTTACAATGCCAAACCCAAACCTACAATGGATGATGGCCTTACAGAGGGTACCTGGCTCATTTATATGAAGCTCCAATGCAGGCTTCACTTTAAGATTCACAGGTTCATTGTAGTAATCACAGCTTGTGAAACTGTCACCCTACATTAAAAAAGGGACTCCAACTAGAATGGTTATTTAAGAGTATTTGCTTTTCACTACTTTTGTTTATTTTAAAGATATTTTTTGTTCTATTTTTAAAATTTTATTTATTTTTGCATAGAAGAATTGGGTGTAGACCAGAGGTGTGGGGGGTCAGAGGAACCACCAGACACAGAATGGGGGAAAGAAAAGATGGATCTACTGAAATACACTGCTAAGGGAGCATTGGGCTGCGTCTTACGTGAGTTAGCTCCCTAGCCAGGGGTTGAACTCAGGCCGTAGTGGTGATAGTGCTGAGACTTAACCCCGAGGGCACCAAGGAGGCCCCTCTTTTCATTTGTTTTCTTTTTTTAAAGGTTTATTTATGCAAACAAGAACTGGTATAGGCCAGAGGTGTGGGGGGTGAGAGGATTCCCCAGAAACAGAGTAGGGAGCAGAACAGGAGGATTAACTGAAATACACTGCTGAGGGGAGCAGCAGGCAAGACAGGAAACGTCTGCTGTACTACACAGTTAGCTCCCTGGCTGGGATAGAACTCAGGCCTTGGCGGTGATAGTGCTGAGATTTAAACCCAGGCCACCCAGGAGGCCCTCACTTCTTTCATTTTTAAATTGTTAAAATGCAGATTTTATTAATGTTTGTTGACTATATAATCAGTACCAGTCACTGTCTTAGGCAGCTTAGTATAAATTAGTATATTTAGTCCTCATGACAGCTGCTGAGTTAGGTATGACTAGCAGTATTCTATTGAGGGGGAAACTTGGATTCAAGAAGGGAGAGTATTTCCCCTGTGGTCATACACTAAGTAGATTACAGATTCCAGTTCTCTTCCCACCTCACCAAACTGCCTTTCTTCATTCTCTTTAGTGACTCAGAAGTATCCCACAGCTCATCTCTCACTTTCCAGTTTTAGCCTCATGTGGTAATTTATATATGATGAATTTCATATAATACATTTGGGAGCCTGCTAAATACAGGCTCTGTATCAATCTATGTGTATACATATACTCTCCTTTACTAGAGGTATTTCTAGGAAACACGAATGGTTTCTCCTTTTTCTCCGTCTAAGATTACTTGGATTCCTAATAAAAAGCATCATCGTAAAGTCATTCCTCTTGAAGTTTGTGACTAAAATGAAATCTCTAATTTCATTAGCTGGGGAGGTGGTCATTCTCAAATGAGAGTGATTCTATTAACTGGAGGAAAACTTGCCATGTGCATTTCTTTGAAGCTGTGGCTGAGGCACACTGAAAATATTTCAGAAATGTGCAAAAGAAAAGTAAAAAGTTGTAGACATCGACGTATAAACAGTCCTCAACTGTGTGTTTAAGTGATAATCGATGCAAATTTTATGTATGTGTTAAGAACTTTAGATTCTTTAACATTCTCAAGGGCTTTCATCTTGGAACACACCTTGTTCGACTCACTGAATCCCTCTCCCACAAAGAACACATTTGTATCATCAGTACCCTCAAAGCCCACTTCACTGTAAGGAGCATATTCAGCTACTTGGGAAACAATAACAAAAATCCTATGCAGAAAGCACATGATAGGATTTAATTTTGAGCAAGTCATACGATATATTTCAGAGTTAAAGGAGTCACTGATAATGGCCACTGGACAGAACAATAAAACCACTTGTATCACTGATCGAAAGTGATAGGACAGAACCTGATTCCAGATTCCTGCTTTCACATGGGTCTCTCTGGTCAGAAATAAGATGGACTAGTGAATTTTGTGATAAAGAAAGTAACACAGCTTCCATGACAGAACACGCAAATGTTTTAAACTATCTTTAAGACTTACTCCAATCTTTATGATCAATAGCTTAATTTTACTTTGACTCAAAAAAAAATATATATATATCTCATATTGCCTACTCTGCACTTTTAAGTGCTTTTAAGTGATTGATTCTTTTCTAAATGTTTTCCTTAGTCATGATTTATTCTGAGGATAAGTGGTAACCTACCATAGGACTTAGTCTTCAAATCTACTTTTTTTTATGTTTTTTTTTAAATATGTATTTTTATTGTTATTTATGTCTTTTACATTTTGTATGCCCCTTGGGTAGCCCACCACCAATTCACCCATGATCCATCT